>QLOM01019040.1:0-10035 GCA_003313785.1 Termitomyces sp. MG148 | reverse complement strand
CGGGATCACATACCGACTCGTACGATAATACCACGGAGGATGCCATCTTATATGGATGTTTCTGCAGGAAGCACGCACTCGGCGACAGCGTCCACGTCAGTCAATGGCAACACTTCCAATGCTGAGCTTCCTGGTCCTATCCCTTTTGTTGAGCTCGAAGGGAAAGATTTCGGCGAACAGGTGCAGACCAGTCCTATCAGAGCCCTGTGCCGTGAGTGCTCAACCTCTGTTCCATCGTTTAATGTAGATGGAGATCTTGAACAACCAACTGGTCTTGGAGCGACGTATCAAAGAGGGCGCGGAGAATTTCCTCAACATGGACCTCAACGTGAGCCTTGATACTTATTGTTGTTTGAACCCCGATGACGGGTGGTAATAAAGGAATCTCTCCGTGTAAAAGTCAAATCTGAACTGGATATGGCTGAGAAGAAGATTGAGGCCGTAACGAGACACATTGAAGTCGGTATGTTCGACCGTTCCCCGTTCTCGACTCTGTACAAATCAGACTTCAAGTCAAGAACAAGTTGAAGCAATCTGGCGGAGTTGCACTTCCTAGGCGAAAGATAGAGAGCAAAGGAAAAGATGTGGACAAAGGTATGTCGCATCAACGGATCGAGGTTGACCTCGCGCGTGACTGACGAGATTACACCAGGAGAAGACTTTCGGACAGCGTTGCAAAGCGCAACCAACATTCTCTCGAGTCTTGTATCCTTTCAGTCGTCGTATGCAACTGGCTCAGTGCCATCATCGAGTTCAACACCGAACCCTTTGGAGACAGACCACCAAGTGATTAAGACAATGTCGAAGCTTATCGATATTCTAAAGCATAATTTGCGGGTTCGATACGAATTGAAAATAGCCGAGGTTTTGCATATGTGCGTTCATCCACCACAACGTTTTGTCGTTGCCCATGCGATTTCTAGCGTTCTCCCCTTCCTGGGTGACAAATACTCTAAACAAACTCGAGCAGGGGCCTATAGGCTCATACGACATACCCTCGTAGATGTAGAATCTGTGAAGCTGCTAGATGAAAGCCGATCTCTCGACTGGTATATCATTAAGTGAGTGATACAACAATTCGGCATGTCCATTACTCTCAATTCGCATTTCATAAAGGTCGCTGAACCGAGATAATAAGCATAGTGTTGAGAAAGAGCAAGTGATTAAGTTGGTTAGAACGATGGTTGAAATTGGTACTGTGAAGGGTGAAAACATGACACCTGGAGGCGGTACAGGTGTCGTCCCCATTTCAGAGCCTATCATGCGTGCTATTATTGCTGTTGCAGAGCAGCCCGAAGATCCATTTAGGCCGATATGCATTGAAACCCTTACTGAGATTTGTGCGCATATCTTATTTCAACCCAAAACGAATCTAACAAAACTTGTTTATCAAGTATTGATTGACATCGACTTGGTCTCTAGGACTGGTGGCATTGGAATGCTTTTGCATATGCTTGGGGATGGTCCGATAGAGCTGGCACCTCTTCTTTCCGCGGCGTTCCTACATATTGTGGATTCTCCTCGTACTCGTGCGTATCTTCAGGTAGGGGGAGATTTAGAGGTAGGGCGCCAATATAGCTTTCTTCATAAAATTTGTTTGATCGTCTCCTCCAGCTTGCGCTTTCTGCTATAACTGATGCTTATGGCAAAGGCGCTGATCATATTGACCGAATGAAAAGTTGTTCGAGGGTGCTACAATCTATGCTACGAACGTGGAGCGGTACCTTACATTTTTGTGAATACGTGCTGCTTTTCACTCATAAATTTGTCTCGTCAGGACTGATGTATTTCTGTATGGATGACATGCGCGCCATCCGGTCTATTGTCAATACGCTTCAAATACCTTCCCTGGACTCGAGGGTTTGTTATCAACCGATTTAATCATTCTGTGGGAACTTATGCTTATGGGAACACAAGGAAATCATTCTCGACATGTTCTTTGATCTTCTCAATATCAGACCTCCAGAATGGCATCAAACATTTATTGATGGTCGGCGGCTGACAAGTGAGCATTCGCTGTCGATTGATGTATGTAATCTATCATTGAAGTCTCGTATAGTGTATCAACAATCTCGAGATGCAGGAGACGCGCGGATAGAGCCAGAAGGAAGTGAAAGAGGATACCAGGCATTCAAGTTGATAGATCAGTATATCGCCCTTCTAGTTCTCGTTCTAACTCATGCAGGGCTTTGCGAAGTGAGTTTGCGTGGATAGTTATCAAAGCTGTTAACCCATCTATGTACCAGGCTCTCTCCAGCATGCTAGAAGAGTCTATAAACGGGACCAATTTAACGCGCAAAGCTACTTTGCTGCTTGCAGAGGTTCTTCAGATGGCTAATCGAGTACTCCCGCTCTCTATTGCAGCCAAAATTCAAGTATGTATTGGCTTCTAAATACGCACTTTGGATCCATTTTTAGTCTTTGCCAGGCAATTCCCGAGGTGTTTGATAAGGCAACGCATTATAGTGACGGAGAACATCACATCATTGGAACCACGGCCATGTCCGCCATTGATAGCTTTAATCGAAATCGAGCGCGTTTACAACCAAGCACAGTGAGAACCAATCGTCCGAGGTCTGTTGATGTGCCAAGAAGCTGAAACCTAAGCTGACACAGATTACAGGGCCAATTCTGTAGAAGACGCTGTGCGTCGTGGCCAGAAGCATGTCGAACTTGTCAAACTAAAGATGAACATGCAAATGGATGATAAGACGTTTCAATCGTCTCTACTTGAAACACAAGTAAGAAGACATGGTATTCTATTTGCATCTTACGTTCTGATCCCTCTGAAAGGTAATGCTCACGAAGGATTCGTCTAAGTGGCATTTTGAAACTCTTCAGGAATTCATTGAGGGCCCTTTGTTGAATCCGAAACGTATGGAGGAAGCCATCAAAGTGTCACGATTTGTGCGCCGCCTTATGACATTCTTCCATCCCTTTAATCATCGATTCTCCGACATGCCTCGGAATAAGGTTAATCAACGTCCCTTTTACACGTGCAAACGATCCTAATCGTTTTGTCGACAACAGTCCAACACCAAATGGGTGCGACTAGGATGTTCACTATTGTCAACTCTCATGACGAGCGCAGACGGAGTGCGATACTTAGGCACCGAGGATCAGTTTCTCTTACAGATCGTCAAAAGCTTCGCACAGCTGGATCCTGTACGTCTTTCTTTCCTTGGTACCATTCTCTATCCTTATACCTTTCAGTTCAATGGTGTCCCTGATTCCGATCCTATTTTCTCGAAGAAACGTGTTGCAGACACGCTGACGTACGGCTACTTGGAGATGCTGGGAACACTCAGCAAATACAAAGAGGGTATTGAGTGGGTGATAATAGATAGGGAACCCGTGTTAGTCATCATTGCTCAAAACATATTACAGGCTTCTGGAAAAATTCAAGGTCTTCACAGCGTTCTACCATCTTAGCGAATTGCGTAGTCGGGAAGATCTGATTAAAGGGATAATCGAAAACCTTGATTACAGCATGTTCGGCTTTCAACTACTTATCACGATCCATGACTAAAGATCTTTCTACACAATAGTGATGGTCACCCTCGAATTGTCTTATCAAAAGCACTCACCTCCAGCTACAAGGTATGATCACCATTTTCTCATCGAAAAACTGAAATGAATGAGATTCAGCACGTACGCCTTTTTGCCACACAACACTTGGGTGACCTGATCCGTGGATCTGCGAATGCCAATGCATGGACTCTACGCCTTCTTCTCACGCAACTGTACGACCCTGCACCGGAGGTGTGCGAGCTCGCAGTACATTTTCTCGAAGAATTGTGTGAAGACAAGGACATTCTGCAACTGGTGGTTGAGATGCAGCCCACGATGGACCATGTGGGGGAGATTGGTCATCCTCTTTTGTTGAAGTGGGTATTTATTTTATTCGTAGATGTTCGCCATATTAATGCTTTCAAAGATTTATGTCGATGCCAATGGGCTTCCGGTACCTTTACGACGCTGGATATATTGACCGTGAGATGGACATGTGGTTTAACGTGGGTCGTATTGTATCGTATCATTCGATGTTAACTGAAAAAATATTTAGGAGCGGAACATTTATTATGTCGTACAAGTCGAGGTCTTTCTTGCCAAAGTGTTCGCTAACAGCCCTGATGACGATGAGGACCTCTTGTATGCTCTGTCTACCTTCTTTGATGCGGCATAAACGTTGAGTGAATCTGTCGTAGGACTTTTGACGGCACTGTACCACCCCATTTTTACGGTGAAATGGCCAAGACAGAACTAGGTTGTCAGATCCTCCAAGACAAAGGTCACTTTGCGGAATTCTCACAGTTTATCCGAAAGCACGGTGATGAGAGTGAAGATACAGAGTTGATCATGAAGCTGAAGAGTATCCTGTGGGCTGTGGTGAGTTTTGAAATCCCATGGAGTCTTTCACGAATTATTCAATGTCCCTTCCCTTAGGGTAATGTGGGTGCAACGGAAGGAGGTCTTCCTTTTCTCGAGGAGGAAGAGATAATTCCAGCTGTCCTGGCAATTGCAGAGAAATCTCCTGTTCCCTCGATACGCGGGTATGTCCCATCACGAACATTCAAGGGGAGTACAGACTGACTGATGTTGTGAACAAGGACCTGTTTTTTCGTGCTAGGACTCCTATCGTCAACGTCTCAAGGTGCTGAAATTTTGGACGACTATAATTGGGAAGCTACGCTTAATCCTCTTGGCATGCCAACTGGACTCTGCGTACCAGTTGACTTTCAAGGATTCACTACTGTGCGTGTTTCACAATTTGAGGCATGCGATAAATGTTCTACCACTTCTCACAGATACCATCGTGGTCGCCAGTCGTTGCTAATAGGACATTGGGTCGACTCATACCGCCAACTGCTGAAGCTGAAATTGAAGTCATCACAGCCATACAAAACCTTGCAAACACTGTCATCGCAAACACATCATCGCGATCACTGGCGAGGTATGTTCCCTTCTGTTATTCATCTCCCGATGTGTTCATTTCTTGGGTATAGAATGAAATCTCGTCCTGAGTATCGTCATATATTCACCTCTCCCACAATGTTTTACCGAGCGCTCAACATAATCTCGACCCAACCATATCGCCTCCAAATACGACGTTTCATTGTTGATCTCTTCAATCTAGAGCTCAATCAAGAACTGGTGCAGAAGCTCAAACAATGTGCAGCCACGTTGAAAGTCCATCCTTCCTACAAATTATCAGCATCGGATACTAGCCGATTGAGTATGTTTGGTCCTCTGGGCAGGCCGCGGAGGACGTCAATAAGTGACGAAGAAGACGAGCTCGATCCCCCGACAACACATATTGTTCCTGCAGAGGCTCAGGAACCTGTCATCACACTACTACCCATTCATAAAATTGCTGGATTTGAAATCGCAGTTAACTGATACGTCTGTCCTATGGCAATCTGGACCAATGTATATATCGTAAAACATTATCTCTAGGATTTTACACACTGTACTTATTATCAGCACTATTTATAACATGCATGTCGTGTTTTTGACATACTGAAATGTTGAGCTTAAGGTGCTGAGCCACCCGGAGGATCACGCCTGAAGCCTACCCTCACAAGATCGACTTGAGAAAGCACAATTTGATTTGGAAGGTAGGCAGTTTTTTATTAAGAAGATTGAAGAAAAGTGATAGGAGAGCCACATCTGAACATAAATTCAATAGGTAAATCCGTAGGATGTAAACTGATGAGCCTCTTCTGATAGTGACATATCTGGATAACGACAGTTGGCTATATTTCAGTCCATCATCAATACCGCAAATATGGGCTTTCGCGTGTGAACAGAGTGCAGAAAAACCAGACATAGCGCGGCTTCACTCAGTAGGAAGCAAAAATAGGTAGCCAAGTACTTGAGGGTTGTCCTCCTGTTTCCTGTTCCTGACGTCGACGACAGGATGATAGGGATGGAATTGGCAGAGATATTGGGTGGTCCAGGCAAATTCCTTGTGAAAGGAGTCTCTTTTTTCTCTCATTGAAAGGAGGATTCATGTTTCCATTAATATTCCGTTGTTGGCTAGAGAGGTGTCATTGGCGGGGTTTCCTGCCATTCCAAGCGACCTACATGAGCGTATCCATGCATCAATAGAATGCTACTTTTCTGCTAAGTAGAAGAGAACATGAGATCTGGGAGATGTACAAGCAATGCCAAATAAAGCTCTTCCTCTGGAACGAGCCGGAGCAACTTGCAGTCATGTCTTTACTTCAAGTTTGCCGCTTCGCAACGAGGAGTTCAATATTACGTTCCCCGGCGACATTCAGCCGTGGCATTTCTACTGATTTAGCTCCTCCTGCGACAGAGGCCAGCAAAGAGTCGTCGGACATCACTCCCGCACAACCTGCTCGTGATGTACTTGTCGCCGATGTTATCAGTGGTGCTCCCTGTGCGTCTTCCAACTCGTTCAGGAACTCGTTTTAGTACTAAATACGCGTTCCTCAGCCGAATTGCGCCACCGGGCAGTGAGGATCTACCAACCTACCCGGAACACGATGCAAAGTGGAGGAGCCAAATCCGAGCGCTGGAGAATAGATTGGGATATTCTACAAGGTAGTGGACGTTGGGAGAATCCGTTGATGGGATATGCGAGCTCGTGAGCAGTCTTAACTGACTAAGTCATGTTGGCGATTTTCAAATCGAATGTTCTTGCTCTTTTCGACAGTGCCGACTACATGCAAGGTACTCGTATGTCATTCCGGTCAAAAGAGGATGCCATCCACTTCGCGGAAAAGCAAGGTCAGTACTTGTACAGTCTTTATATTTTTGGGTCTGACTGTTTTTGGCTCACTAGGGTGGGATTACTACGTGTACGTGTCTTCGTTAATCATCTTACTCATTACCCGCCCTCATGTAAAATTGTATTGCAGCCAACCACCTACTATCAAGCGAATTCCACCCAAGAATTACGCCGAGAATTACCTGTACCGTCCGGGCAAACTCAGGATCATGAAGACAAAATAGACGAGTCCTCGCATGTCCTATTTGGACACCACTAGTAGAATCTTCAATACCAACCAATCCTTCAAACCAACCCTGTCTTCTAACATCTGCTAGACTTCGAAATCCGGATCGAAAGGTGAGATCAGCTCAGACTATCACCAAATATATGGTGCGAATAAAGACACAAGGACACTAGGCGAAATACATGAGATTGTTTTTCTTCTTTGCTTGCACTGGAATATAATGCGTTAGAATGGTTCTGTAGTCAGGTGAGACATAAGAAAGACACTCACCTTCCGCAATACCGCTGAGGAAGTGTTCGTGACCTAACTTGGTCGCACCTTCCCTGAGCGCGATCATACCTGCCTCCACACAAACGGCCTTTAACTGGGCAGCATTAAACTCATCCGTACTCCGCGCAAGCTCCTCGTAGTTGACATCAGGTGAGATAGTCATCTTTCGTGAATGAATCTCGAGAATCCTGGCACGAGCACTCTCGTTCGGTAGAGGGAATTCGATCTTCCTGTCAAGACGACCGGAACGGAGAAGAGCAGGGTCCAAGATATCAATCCGGTTGGTGGCGGCGATAACCTTGAGAGCAAAGATCACCCACTTGCACATCTAGATCCTGAAAACACCTGCCTTGATTCTCTCATCGCTGCTAAAGCCATCTAACTGGTTGAGAAGTTCAAGCATTGTTCGCTGTACCTCTCGGTCGCCGCTCTTTTCAGAGTCGAACCGTTTCGTTCCTATCGCGTCCAGCTCGTCAATGAAAATGATTGCAGGTGCCTTCTCCTTTGCCAGGGCGAATGCATCGCGGACAAGTTTGGCCCCATCTCCGATGAACATTTGAACGAGGGATGGACCAGCAAGTTTTAGATAACATGCTTTTGTCGAGGCGGCGCAGGCGCGAGCCAGTAGAGTTTTACCAGTACCTAGACGCAGTGATAGTTCAAACTCTTTTCCTGGGCTACAGCAGGAATGGAAACACACCAGGAGGACCATACATCAGACATCCCTTCGGTGGACGGATACCCAAGGTTTTGAACTTGTCAGCCTGCTCCATAGGAAGAACGATAGCCTCGACCAGCTCTTCAATCTGTTTCTCCAGCCCACCAATATCGGTATATGTTTCTGTCGGACGCTCATCTACTTCCATTGCCTTGACACGTGAGTCAAATTCAGCCGGTAGAGTATCAAGAACCAGATATGAATCTTTATTGACACCGACAAGATCGCCTGGCTGGAGTTTCTCTGGTGGGACAAGGCCAATCAAAGGTAGGAAGACGGTTTGACGAGTGGAAGTCTTAATGACGGCGCATTTCCCTTTGCGCATAGAGTCTAGGTCTTGATTTGCGCCGTCCTCTTCCACCTCGGGATCCACATCGAGGATCTACGTTGTCACGCTAAGCAAAAGAGATAATGTAGCACCACCTCATCCTCACCTCTACAATGTTTCCGACCAAGTAGGGCAGAACTTTGTTCTGTTTGATTTTCTCTCCGTTGTCCCGAATCTTTTCCTTCATAGTACTCTGTTCGTGTTGCAGTCGTGTGGTTTCTGACCTCATGACCTGAGATCACTGTCACTGTGCCGTTCAGCCCACGCCAGAGTCCACAGACCTTGATATCATTGTCTAAAAGCCGTATTCTAGTCATAATTTCATCTGTTGTAAGCGACAGTATTTCTTCAGGAATGTCTGCCCATGTTTCCTCTTCGGGAACATCGGGAGCAGTGTCCATTGCTGCATCAGGGGCTGGTGCAGGCTGCGACGACGACGGAGCCTCTGGCTGCTTCTCAGGATTTGACGGCTGGTTATTTGGAGGAGGAGCGGAAGACATGTTAGAGGAGAATGGATGAACGCGTTTCGAGGGACGCGTGTCCTCACTCCGGTCCAAGCACGGCCAAACACAGACGCTCTTTCTTAATCTAATGGCCGAAGCTGGACCAGGGCCCTCTGCTGAAGAGAGGGCCCGTTACGAGACTCTCAAGAACGAGCTCAAGAAGGCTCTGCCCAAGAAACGCCAAGCTGACAAGCAGCTCGTACGTTCCAATGAGTCTTCTGCTCGTCTCGGCGTCTCATCCCAGTCCAGGCCACAGTCGAAGTGCAGATTTATAACCTCGAAGCTACCTATCTAACAGAAACTGCGGCACACAGTGGAGGAAATATTATACAAGGCTTTGATGGGTACCTGAAGAATCAGGCTACAAATCGGAGAAAGTATGAGATAAATGACCAGGACCGGCTCTTCTCCAAGAGCAGTATGACATATCAAAAGGTCCGTGGCTTGTTTTACGCGTAACTTCTGTACCCTTATCTTTTGCAGTCCCTCGACCTCCTAGGAGAAGGCGACGAATCTACAGCAACAAATGACGATTATCACAAACAACCAACACCAGGCGTAACGACTGTCGTCGTACCTCCTGCCACAAGGACACAAGAACTTTCAGTCGCACAACAGAAGAGGATTCGCGATCGAGAATACCAACGGAGGAAACGATCAAGTGTGAGCCTTAGAGATAATGGCGACAGCGATGAGGAGATTGTCAGTGCGGCGAGTACGACCTCAAGGCGGCCAGCGAAAAGGGCACGCATCGTGGAGGACGATTGATTATGTATTTCTGTAAGTGCTACGGTCCTTTCTACGCACCACACTTTACGAACCAGATCAGGTCGAACCGTATTGTAAATATGATATGTACTGATACACCCACCCCTACTAGATATCTAATGTTCCCAAGAACGCCTTGATACCCGCTTCGTCCATTCCACCACCATCGGGGTCTACAGCCTCGATACACCTTGAGATGGCAATAATTTGTCTAGGTTCTTTCGCGTTAATCCACACCCGACCATTCATCCCGACTGCAGCCTCGAGAGGGAACCTTGCTCCCAATAAAGGAAGAAGAAAATGTTTGGGATCCAGAAGGCTTCGAAGAGAAGTATGGTTACAACGCGGTTGTGAGCGGTCGGGTGATACTTACTTGCGGCACATTTTGAGGCTGCACCTCACTAGAAAACCACCTTTTACCTCCCCGAACCCCTCCGCCTTTCTGGTTTGAGCATCGAAACATTC
>QLOM01019003.1:0-15743 GCA_003313785.1 Termitomyces sp. MG148 | reverse complement strand
TTCTTCTTATCTTCGTCGTTACCATCTTTGGTCATCTGAAATTCTTCCACAAGAGCAACAGCATCGGCAAGATCGTAGCCTTGAGTCGGTGACACAATGTCCTTGTATTCTAGATGACGTCTATGTGGCCGGTGTAGAGCGCTGTTTGGAACTGCGAAAAAAGTTACGCTGTCCTAGGTCAGATTCATTAGCAGCGTTTTCCACTTGCAAAACTCACTCTGCTGAGCTATCATTAAGTACCGATGCAATCTTGCCCGCGAAATCAATTGCCTTGATCAATTTTGAAAAACTGCGGACAAATCAATACGTGGGCTGTGAAGGTCAAGTAGAATTTACTCTTTATGATGACTTAATGCTGTATATATGGTTTCATTGGAGGACCAGTGATGATGAGTCAGCTGAAGAGCGAAAGATTGCTGGACGGCATTGTCGGTCAGGCTGGCTGCTATAGCACCGCCAACGGCGAAAAGGGCTGGGATGAAGAAGAGCATAAGGAGTACAAGACAGTGGGGTATGCACGATTTGTTATTATACTGAGAATTCCGAGGCACGTCATGCATGCGCACCCGATCTGAAACAGATTATGCTTAACTAAGGAGATACATCTACTCTGCCAACTGTCGGAATTTGTCCTGGATCTCGCTATACAGTCCATCCAACTTCTGCTTGATCGACGCCTCCCCCTGCGAAGGAGACTAGATACAACCATCAGCACAACGCATTATCCAGGATGAGGATCCTTGCCTCAAATTTCATCTGGGAGAGCTTAAACATCAAATCACCAGTCGCCTCCTTTATCCGCGCGAATGTAAGGTCGCCTTGTGAGACTGCCCGGACTGCCGCATCGTGGAAGCCCACAAAGTTCCGCAACATCGCGCTCGTCTTGTAAAAGGGACAATACCTATCGTACTCACTCATACCGTTCTGCTGTAGGAAGTCGTCCTTGAGCATTCTTGCTACTTCAAGTGTGATCTTGTCGTTCTCTCCCAAAGCACTCTTTCCGACCAACTGCACGATTTCGGCGAGGTCTTCCTCCTTCTGTAAGATTTCCTTGGTCTTCGTACGCAGCTCTACAAATCCAGGTTCCGTAGTCTCATAATATGGCTCGAGGACCTTTGTATACTTGGAATATGATACAGACCAGTTAACGGACGGGAAGTGTTTGCGTTGTGCGAGCTTCTTGTCAAGACCCCAGAATACTTGGACAATACCAAGCGTGGCCGAAGTAACGGGATCTGAAAAGTCACCTCCAGGGGGAGACACGCTATTGAATCACTCAATCCATGTCGCAATGGTGAAGCAAGGACTGAACTTACGCTCCGACAATGGACACTGTGCCATTGCGTGAGGGGTTGCCCAGACAGACAACCTTACCAGCACGTTCGTAGAAACTAGCGAGTTTAGTTCCGAGATAGGCGGGATAACCAGAGTCTGCAGGCATTTCTGCCAGTCGACCCGAAATTTCACGCAAAGCCTCGGCCCAACGTGAGGTAGAGTCGGCCATCATAGATACATTGGTTCCTTGATCACGGAAATACTCCGAGAGCGTAATGCCAGTGTAGATAGAGGCTTCTCGGGCGGCGACAGGCATGTTTGAGGTGTTGGCAACTAACGTAGTTCGCTTCATGATAGGTTCTTGACGATCGCCAACCTCCATGGTTAATTCAGGGAACTAACTCGAATAGTTCAACCCTCAAGTGAAGGAAATGCATAGGATTTTACCTCCATCAATACTTCGGCCATCTATGAAAGTCAAGTTGAGAGAAAACTGCGATGTCTCGAGCCGTAGCCACGCACTTCATTGCCACGCTCTCCGCAGCCAACATAGACGATGATGTCGCTGTTAGAAAATTTGGAAAGGGCTTGAGAAATAACAGTCTTTCCACATCCGAATGCTCCTGGAATTGCAGTGGTGCCACCCTGCACGCAACTAGTAAATAGTTGGGCAATATATAATCACTCTATACGATACCAGGACTTACGGGAACAAAGCATCGAGGATACGTTGACCAGTAAGTAGGGGGAAGTCTGCAGTCCTTTTCTCTGCCACAGGCCGAGGAGCACGTACAGGCCACAGTTGCATCAAGGTGTGCTTCGAAACCTTACCCTCAAATTCAGTTTCGAGGACAATATCCTAATCAATGATTAGCATACAAGTTTGGATACGTCGCAGGATGCATCAGACAGACATCAATGGTATAGCTTCCTTTCTCTGCGATATGTGTAATGGTGCCTAAGGCTCGGGGAGACAGCATGATCTTGTGATCGTCTACCAAAGAATTTTCATAGACACCACCAAAGATGTCGCCTCCTGAGACGTGGTCCCCAACCTGGAAAAGTTGAGTAACGTTATAACTAGACTTTGGACAACACACTTTGAACGACGCAGGCTTGAAATCCCATTTCAGATTTCTGTCGAGAGCTTCGGTATTGATGCCGCGGGGAATATAGATGGAGCGAGAAAGCTCTTGAATTGACTGTTGGTGATTTAAGCACAAGGATCGAAAGAAAGAGGTGTAAACATACTCTGAGAGGCCTTTGGATACCATCGACGATGTTTCCCATCAGACCTAAGCAAGCTCAAAGAGAAGAACGCGAAGACGTGAAGCTACAAACCAGGCCCAAGTTCAACACTAAGAGGCTTGCCGGTGCGCAAGACGGGATCGCCGACAGTGACTCCAGATGTCTCCTCGTAAACTTGTATGGTAGCCTTATCGGCCTCAATGCGAATAACCTCTAGATGCAAATAAGTTGTGTAGGTCATACCAGAGGCAAGACAGACCTCCAACGAGTTCATCGTGGCCTACACGGACGAGCTCGTACATGGCGGCGCCAACCATGTTCTCGGCGATGACAACAGGGCCCGAGACACCGAATACTTGTCCAAAGCGGGACTCGCGGTCCTCATCTCTGATCTTGGGAAGGTCCCTGCGTGCGTTGGGTAGAGCTCCAGCCATTGCCTGTTTTCTCAACGAGAGCTCAGCCGTTAACGTTAATGACTGATCGGCCAACGCCGAGGAGGTCATGTGACCAGACGCGTAATGCCAGTCGTTTCTACAGAATCTCATTTCTATCCAGCACAATGCCACCGAAAGCGTGAGTTTCTACATACTGCCCTGTCTTTGACCCATGCTGACCCTTACGCAGTGACTGGGAAAAGTGTAGGTTCCAACTCCGCGTATTTGGACGCCGCTTATCCCCCATACAGACGAGAAGAAAGTAGACGACAAGCCCGATGAGAAGATAGTCGGTTTGTGATCTGCTTCTCAGCATGTATATCTGCTGATGCGTATCACGTAGCACTCGACGACAATGATATCCAGATTCTCAAGACATACGTATGTTGTCTGTGTCTTCCGAGGACTTGCTATTGACTCTGTTCATCACAGGGACAAGGTCCGTATGCCCAGAGACTTAAGACGGTTGAATCAGATATCAAAGATATCCAAAAGCGCATCAATGAAACGCTTGGTATATGGTTTGATCCACTCAGAACTCTTGCATTGTCTAATATCTTCCCCAGGTGTCAAAGAATCTGACACTGGATTGGCCTCGCCTAACCTTTGGGACCTTGCTGCAGACCGCCAGCGCATGAGCGAGGAACATCCTTTGCAGGTTGCACGATGTACAAAGATTATTCCAATGGACCCCAAGCGTGCCGCAGCAGCCAAGGCTGTCAACCCCGCTGGCGCTGTTCAAGGCCAGAAAGGAGCTGATGAACAAGACAAATATGTTATCAACATTAAGCAAATTGCCAAGTTTGTTGTTGGACTTGGCGACCGCGTTGCTGCAACTGACATTGAGGAGGGCATGCGTGTCGGGTGAGCAACGCGTGTGCATTCCCCTAATCTTCGTCTTATATATTTCTGCAGTGTCGACCGCACAAAGTATCAAATACAAATACCGCTACCGCCAAAAATCGATGCCTCTGTTACGATGATGCAGGTTGAGGAAAAGCCTGATGTCACCTATTCTGATATTGGTGGATGTAAAGAGCAGATTGAGAAGCTCCGGGAAGTCGTCGAAACTCCTTTGCTTTCGGTGAGTGTTGATTCCAGGCAGTTACAATCTGTTTTACCGGTTTGCAGCCCGAGCGCTTTGTCAACCTTGGAATCGACCCTCCTAAAGGTATCCTTCTCTACGGCCCTCCTGGGACAGGAAAGACTCTATGTGCCCGTGCCGTTGCGAATCGCACAGATGCTACTTTCATTCGCGTCATCGGTTCTGAACTCGTTCAGAAATATGTTGGCGAGGGCGCGCGGATGGTTCGTGAGCTATTTGAAATGGCCCGGAGTAAGAAGGCGTGTATCATTTTCTTTGATGAAGTCGATGCTATTGGTGGTGCACGGTTTGATGATGGTGCTGGTGGCGATAATGAGGTGCAACGGACAATGTTGGAGTTGATTAATCAGTTGGACGGGTTTGATCCTCGTGGAAATATCAAAGTCCTGATGGCCACAAATCGGTCAGTCGACATGCTAGTTTTATTCAGTGGCTCATTCTGGTATAGGCCTGATACCCTTGACCCTGCCCTTCTGCGACCTGGGCGTCTCGACCGGCGGGTGGAGTTTGCCCTACCAGACAATGAAGGCCGTGCTCATATACTACGGATTCATGCTCGCAGGTTTGTTGCCTTTGACGTTTGATTAGTATATATGACTGAAATCCTGCACTGCAGCATGAGTGTAGAGAGGGACATTCGTTTTGATCTAATTGCTCGCCTCTGTCCCAACACCACTGGTGCAGAACTGCGGTCCGTCGCAACAGAGGTATTACCACCGCGAGCTTTTGAAAACGGACATTGATTTTATGATGTAGGCAGGCATGTTCGCAATTCGTGCGCGGAGAAAGGTGGCGTCCGAGCGTGACTTTTTGGATGCGGTGGAGAAGGTTGTCCGACAAGGGACCAAATTTTCGTCGACGTACGTCCTGTTACTGGCATTCGCTGCGTTTGTTCATCGTACCTGTGAACAGGCCGCTCTATCAAGTGTACAATTAGGCTCCTGTATATCTTCTATAATTATTTATTTCGCACAACAGAATAAGAGTGATGTGAGATTGTTGCTGATAATAACTCAACTTGGACTCGCGATGAGGGTTCGGACGGATCTGTACTGAGTCGGCCACCATGTCTCTCGCAACCTCTAGGGTCGTTATGCGAACGGTCAAGTTAGCGAGCTCGTCGTTGAGAACAGCGACTAGATCATCTTGCTCGCCATTGCCGCCGTATTTTCGAGCTACACCACAGCCGCCTGAACCTGAACTCTCGGAGTTGCTCTCCAAATTTGCTTCCCTGACTCCACGCCCGCTTGATCTCTCGACATTGCTCTCCTTGGGCCGTCCTCTGATTCCTGAATCTGTCCTCGCCTCGGCGAAGTGTGTCTTACTCGAGATACCCCATAGACTCGCAACACGCGTGCGTTCCATTGAAGCACTTCCTTTCATCGTTGGCACCAATCCATATGTCGCGAATACACTTAAAGCTCACAGAGATAGTTTCCGTTGGCTCGCTACACATCCACCTATCACCAACATCGCTGACAACGCCAAATTCGCGCAACAACTCGCAGACCTTGTGCAGAACCATGCCAATGACATCCCGACAATGGCCAAGGGGTTAGTTCACTTTTTTACTTGCACTCTTTTCATGCTAAGCGGTTTTTCGTAACAAGATTTCAGGAATGCTCACGATACATGTCTCCAATACAAATTAGCAACTTCTTGGATGGTGCCATTATGAATCGCATATCAGTGCGGCTTATCGCAGAACAGCACATTGCACTCTCGCAAGCGCTGGAAAATCCTGATACAGACACCTCCCATGTTGGCGTAGTGGATTTGAAGTGCTCACCCAAGGCCATGATCAAGATGTGTGGCTCGTTTGTATCAGAACTGTGTGAAGCTACGTTTGGAACGAGTCCGCCCTTGGTAATCAATGGATATACAGATGCTACCTTTGCGTAGGTTCCTTGATCTGCGAAGGTCCTCATTCTTTTGACGTGTCGTTTTTGTCAACCAGCTATGTTCCGGTACACCTTGAATATATGCTAACAGAGATCCTCAAGAATGCATTCCGTGCAACTATAGAGCATCGTTCAAAATACCATCGACCTTCTCGTCCATTGGCACCCGTTACAATCACTATATCACCTTCATCAACGAATGGCACCTCACGGTACTTCTCACTTCGAATACGCGACGAAGGTGGCGGAGTATCACAGGCGAATATGGCACGTATATTCTCATATGCATTCACTACGGCCGGTAGGAGTGCAGAAGAGGAATTTGACGACGCGGGCCGAGGAGGCCCCTATGCTGCTCAACATGTAGGCGGCAGTGCCGCCATTGGAGGTTCTGGTGAAGCCAATCTCTTTGGCGAGATCACTGGCAAAGGTCTGCAAACTGGCCTTGGAACAATAGCCGGTTTAGGTTATGGGTTACCCATGAGCCAACTATACGCCAGGTGTGTCCATCAGCAAGTCATTGACTCAATTGGATGAATAATATCAACAGATATTTCGGAGGATCTCTTGAACTCTTGAGTTTGGATGGATGGGGTAAGAATATCTTCCTAGACAGACGACTCCATCTGACTTGTACAAAAAGGAACAGACGTCTTTCTGAAGCTCCGGTGCCTGGACGAGGCCGGTGAACTCAAAATCTAGGGAAAGACTAATGATGTTCTAAACACTAATATGCACTTTGTAATCAAGTAAACATTAGACAACATTAAGGAAAGCCAGAATTTCGAGAATTTGAAGTACTTAATCACTTTCGTAGACCTGAATGTCATCTCATGAAACGTTTAAATGTGATAATTGCAGGGATATGGCAACGTGCAGTGGACAACAGTAAGAGCAGTTAGACTGGATACAGCAGACCGAGGGTATGAAGCCAGCTCGACTTTTGGGAAAGACTTGATCTAGCAGCGTATGTGTGTGTGTATACGTTCCGTTGGAAGCAAGATATAAAAAGCGGAAAAGAATATAGCAGCTACTTTGCCGCAGTTGACTGCTAAACACATCAGAATCAAATTATTTCTGGTATGGTATGGTGGTACTGACGACAAAGCCATTCAGAGTTCTGCTAGAATAGCTGGATAGACTCTGCGATTGTGAAGACCGATATGACCTTGACGTCGAACCCAATGTCGAGGCTCCATGTGACGAGCTGCTCGGCGTGGTTGGACCCCCAGCCACCATAGTTGTCCGAGCTGTTCGAGCGGTTAAAGGGGTCGGCGCACTAATGAGAGACTTCTTGGGAGTATCGTTAACCTGCTTGGATCTGCTGCTGCTAGCCAGGCTGGGTGCAGAAGTCGTTTTCGTTGTTGATGATGTTGGCTTGAGACGCCGACTTGAACTTATGAAGGGATGACGCAAGGCGGCCTGAGGCTTCATCCTCCGCTCAGGATCCCAGATGAGGCATTTCGCGATGAAGTCCAAAAAATCTTCATCTGTGCAACGTAAAACCTGCTGAAGGGTTTTCGAACCAGGCTTGCGTCGACGTCCTTTGGAATTGATGACTGCTCTAGGAGAACCATTGACATCTATAAAGTACACTGTCATTTTTTCAAGCGGCGACAGGAGTGGTAAAAGCAGTACCAAAAAACAACTTTTTGCGAGTACTTCGGTTGATGTAATCTTTATCTGGAACTCCAAGAACCTCCATGATGCAAGACAACTGCTCTTGTTCGTTTTCTCCAGGAAAGATAGGGAATCCAGTATACAGCTCGGCGAGGATACAGCCAAGACTCCACATATCAATGGCCATACTATACGTCAATCCAAGGATGACTTCCGGTGAGCGATAGAACCGACTCTGAATATATGTGTAGACTGTTTACATTAGCTATCATCGATTGGACAGGGAAAAAAAAGAACATACTTCTTTCATCATCAAAACAACTGCTCCCAAAATCAATGACCTTGATCGCACTACGCGTGGGATGTCGCAAGAGTACGTTCTATTCATGGTAAGCGTCATATTTGATGTCAATTAGAGCTGATTCACCTCTGGTTTAAGGTCACAATGTACAATATGGTGATGGCGCATGAGGGAAAGGGACATTAACATCTGGCTCGTGAAACGCCGGATGAGAGCGGTTGTGAATCCGACAAATCCATTGGCCTTGATGAGCTCATAAAGATTGATGCTCAGGAGCTCTGTGGCTATACACAGATGATTGCGGAAATAAAAATGTTCAATCATCTTGAGAACATGGTGTGTTCCATCAGCGTCCTAGTTAATGTATAATCAGATCGCGATCGGGGACTGGCTTCATATTATACGACTTACCCATTTCCGTAAATTATCCAAAATTTTGATTTCAACTAGTGCTTGATGATGGAATCTTTTCTTGTTTCGAATGATCTTGACTGCAACCGCTTCCCCCGTGCAGTGATCACGACATTGCAACACTTGACCAAAAGAACCTTTTCCCAGCGTGTCGATCACCTCGTAACGGTATGCCAAGTGATCTTTGGCAACAACAAGATAGTCACCCCGTTCATCATCGTAACCATAATTATTAGTCGAATTATCGAGTGTGGCAGGTTTCTTTTTACTTTTGGCACCCAAATAATAGACCGAAGGATAATCAAGAACTTCCTTGCGTTCGTAGTCTGAGAGGTATTGAGCAGAATTCCGTAGAACCGCTGAAAAAAATTGAGCCAGAGTGTATGAACATTGATCTAAACTCACAAGCAGGTGAAGAGGGTGTGCCCGGCCGTAACGGTTCTGGGAACTGCAAAAGATAATCTAATTCCTCCTGTGTGGCGCCAGCTGCCAGTTTCTTGGCTTGTTGGCGTCGAATATAGTGAAGCATTTCCTCGTCACCAAGAAGCTCTTCTTCATCTACAGTGCTTGGTGCAGGAGACGGTGTGGAAAGAGACTGGCGACTAGAGGAGGGAGAATTCATTGCTTGCTGGATGCCATGCCCAGACTTAATTGATGAGCGTGCCGTATGGAGCGAAATCTTGGGTGTAAGTAATTTCAGTTTTGACGGTGAAAGTGCGGAGAAGCGGTGATGAGAGGTAGACTCGGTTGACACTGCTGGAACCGATATAGAGGTGACTGAGCCAGTGGATGCTTTACGCGCGGTAAATGAGACGGAATCCCGACTACCTTTCCGGAAGGTGGATGTGGTGGCAGCTGTAATGGATTGACGAGGTACACGAGATGTTGACAATGACGGTGATACACGATTAGATGAATGTTTGAATGTCTTTGCAGGTGCATCTTCCACCTCAATGACCCCGAACTCATTTGTGATACCAGATGGGGAAGGATTACCGGAGGAAGGTATGGATTCGCCAAGACCGATAACAGCACTGGCTCGGCGCACACTTGAAGCAGATCCTGATCCTTTCAGAGTAGGGGAAGCTACCGCGGAGGTGCGGCTAGATATCCGAGGTATCTTCGTCGGCGTCTGATTCGGCAGACCAGAAACAGCATTCATCATAGACGATGTGAGTCCCTCCTTAATCGTCTGAGAGCTACTTGTTCCGTTTGTTCCAACCGAAGGCGATCCCGCAATAGTTGGAAGATGATTACGGCTGCGAAGAGAAGAGTCGGACTGCTTCTGCATGGAACTCACCGTCTGAGACATTAACCGGGAAGTAGAGGAAGCCGTTCGAGTGATTGACGTTTGCGACGCGGGGGTCGATGTCGCGTTGGAAGAAGCTTTCAAACGGGCAACGCGTTGGGCGGTCACAGGTTCCAAAGCGGATATATGCATTGGGGGTAGATTTTCAGGAGACTTTGGTTTCTTCTGATCACTGGAAGACAGCGTCTAAGAATCTGGTTGAATTCTCAACTCCTATGTCAAAAAATAGATGGCTTACTTTGCCTCGTTTCCTGCCCCCCATCAATACGGATATCCTACTCTCGCTCCTATCCTTTTCGTCTTTCTTATTTCTCTCTTTATCAGTTTCCTTTGAATCAGAATGGAGACTTCTTCTTGAACTAGACTTGAGCAGAGAAGGAAGTCCAAGGCTCAACACGGATGATTTCTTGTGCTGTGAAGAAGTCGAAGGCGGGTTGTGCTGCTCTCGAGAAGGAGTACGTTGTTTCTGCCGCCCTTGTGTAGACAAATTAGTAGGTGACACGGATGTTGCAGTAGATTGTGGAGGGAGTTGCATAGATTGGGAGGATGAACGACGGAAGAAGGGAATGGAAGAAGGTGTGAGGCGTTTTGACTGTCCACGACGAACAGAAGAAGGGCTGAGAGGACCAGGTTGGGGAACGGACAATCCAGAAGTAGTATAATTGGTGTCGCCGCTGGACCCTGTGCCAGCACGGCTAAGGGTATGGTTTTGATCTGGCGTCTTGGAGGTAGACGGCAATGCAGGAGTGCGTACCGATCCAACCGAGGACAAGGATGCCAGGGAACCAGCTGACACCATTGCATCCGGTTGTTTGGTCTCCCAAGGCTTTGACGAAGAGTTCGAGATAATTCCTTGATCCTTAGAAGTTGACTTGCGTATATGTTGACCCAAAGTGACGGCCTTAGGGCTCAAAGGAAACCCTGACTTTGAGCTGGAAGATGATGGCGAACTCGAAAAATTCAGATTGAGAGCACTTGAAATACTCCATTTCTTTGACGGGGTCTTGGGTACAACTGCTGCAGGCGCAGAAGCGATAGTACTAGAGTAACCTGGAGCGTAATGTTGACTAAGCCGTTGAGAAGAAGTAGTCGATAATACAGTACTCGAGCATGAGGAGACTTGAGAAGATACGGCAGATTCCTGAAAGCTATCTCGAGAAATCATTTTTTCACTAGGTTTCTCCCTCTCTTCTGAAACCGATATTTGAGGATAGTTCAGACTACCAGTCGTTCCGATAGGGGAGCGATAGTTTGTCAGATCCTTAGGCAATGGAGGTACCGGTGGCACGACGATATCTTCAGCACCCTCGCCGCTGATAAGACCAGTGACGCGATCCTTGAGAGAAACACCATCACTAGAATGAATACTAGAGATGTCGCTGCCAGCACTATTTCTTCTTATCTTGTTTGTCGAATATCGACCGGAAGCCGCGGACATTGAAGTCAAACTTGTGTTGGCAGACATTGAAGCCGAATCGCGCGAGCTAGGGGTGCTTGTATAAGTCGTCGATGAAGTGGACCCACGCTTAGGCGTAAAGCTTGAACGAGCACTATTTGTACCAGCTTTCTTGGGGGTCTTTTCCGGGCCAAGTGGACGGCTTGAAAATTCGTCGCTACTGACGGTAGTCCCAGACACATCAACGTTACTGCCTAGAACATCTGTAATAGCAATACCAAGCCCAATGCTCTGACGTGGTTCCCTCTCCTTGAGGGCAGAGATACTGTCCTTGAGGACTCCAATGGACGCTTTCGCGGAATCGAAAGCTCCCACTCCTTCCCATTGTCCGGCTGACTTACCTGCAGGAGTCGCCGGCCGGCTGGAGCTTGAACTGCGAACAAAACTCCCGACACTAGCCCGCGACCGTGGTGTCTTCCCCGTTAGACCATCGAGTTTTTGCATTGCAGCAAAAGCAGCTTCGTTGTCCTGCACGGCCCAACCCTCCTGAGTTCCTCGAAGTAGGGAATGACCCATGTTGGACATGATGTGCATAGTTTCTTTGGACTCCTTCGGAAGAGGGGGAGTATTTGATGTACTAGAAGTTGGAGGGTGTCGAAGAAATTGTTGTATTGAAGTTGAAGAAGGAGAAGGCGGAAGGTGAGAAAAGTCTGTTGTGTGAACACGACGCTGTGAGAGATACTCTCCACTGCTGGAGCCTGACGAAGCGTGCCTAGAGTGTGATTTACTTGATGGTGATTTCAGGCTGTTGATCGTGAGACCGATACTTTCCCTCCGTCTTTCCTTTGGTTTGGATTCGCGAGCCGACGACGAAGACGAAGACGAACTAGCGTTGAGACTCCGGTGCTTCCTTACTGACAATTTTTCTTCCTTGATGGATTGAGACGCAGTACGTTTTGACACCAGAGATCCAAACTGATCCGTCTCAAAGTCGCCAGAGGTCCGCTTTTTGGTCTTTCTGACCAATGTAACATAGGAGCTTGGTGGTGAAGAAGGATCGCCCTCATCTGCTTTTTGTTGTGCTGCTTTCGGTTCCGTCGTGGAAAAAGGTTCGTGAGAGGTCGTCTGCACCTCGGTCGAAATTCTATGGATAGGAGCAGAGGGCTGCCGAGGATACAGGATCTCTTCACCGCCACTCTCGTCTGCAATTGAAGGTTTATTGCGAAGCGACCGGAGAGGGTATAGATCCGGCTGATGTTATCTCTGAGTCAAAAAGATGAGAAGGGAGTCGCGGAGCACGTACATCCTCTTTCTCTGATGGCTCGCCATCAACGGCTTCGATTGTCCAAGGACTATCAGGCGCATCCTCCTCAACGTCCTCGGGGATTACAACTTGATAATCCTCAACGTCCTTGAACGTTTCAGGGACAGGGAGCGGTGGCTCAGGTCGTTGGTGCTCGACCTGAGTCCACCGAGGCGTCGTGAGTTCACCGACGCCTACAAGCCCACGACGATCAATTGCTGCTGGGTCCCTTGCTGGGGTGACAGGTTCAATGGCATGACGTTGTTCTGGGGTCACACTGAGGCTGAGGATAGCGGACGGAAGAGGGGGCACTGGGGAGTCGATGGGAGACCTGATTCCAAAATAATAGGGATCAAGAGTGGAAGTGGCAGAAGTCGAGCGCGAAACGGGGTAATCGTGGTCAGATGGAGACTCTTGTGCAGGAGAAACGTGTAGACTTGGCTGCTGAAAGAAAATTGAATGCAAGAGATGAATGAACGCGACGATGAGCGTACCTGTGGGTTGAGATGGGGTAGGGGTTGGACATTGGGCGACTCGCCGTGCTTGGGCTCATCAGAAGGGATATCAAGAGGAAGCTTGTCCTTCTTGGAGAGAAAAGTACTTGAGTGGGACGTGAGGGGCGACGAGGACGCCGACATGGGCGACGCGCAGAGACGCACGATGAGATGAGAGAGACGGACAAAACGACGAGCTCAGCAGCTCAACGTTGGTCACAACCTCATGTTCCACTTTACATTTGTTTGTCATGTGGCTTTGTATAATACATATCATACTTATAATAAGTATTATGATGATACATAATGATACATAATACTTATTATTATGTATCATCATCAGAGCAGGGAGGCTGGTCATATTAAATCTGCATGCGCTTCAGTCTCTCCTCCTTGCTCGATCTACTTGAACAAACCATCTCTTCTTGCGTAGCTCTTCGAGCATCCATAGTCGCTCCCGACACGACCCTCAACTTACGTTCTGACACTTTCATCTCCGACTCGACGACATTCTGATTCCTTCTCAACAGGAACGCCCTGAGGCCGCCGCCTGACCTTCCACTGTAGCCACCCCATTTCGAGTCTGGTCTCTTGCGTTCTTCGGCATTCCTCTTATGCAATCTTTCTGGCTTTCCACTCCAGCTCGCTTCGCCACCCCCGAGTAGCTTTCAAAGTTGCCTTGCAGGACAGAGGTGTGCCATTGGACGCCAAAGGGCGAGGAACAAATTCTTCTAGGAGAATGTCACCACTTTTTGCCTCAAAAAAACATGAAAACGTTGCACAACTTGTTCTCTACGTCTTTCAATGCGCCTGGCTTCAACAGAAGCTCTTTGAGGACATTGAAC
Source organism: Termitomyces sp. MG148 (assembly GCA_003313785.1). Taxonomy (NCBI): domain Eukaryota; kingdom Fungi; phylum Basidiomycota; class Agaricomycetes; order Agaricales; family Lyophyllaceae; genus Termitomyces; species Termitomyces sp. MG148. Next base: position 2,101 of record QLOM01019003.1, on the reverse strand, counting down.
GTTGAGCCCATTTGTTACGGTGAACGACCGTCATCAATGGCAGGATAACAACCCTTCAATGCCTTCCTGTGTCTCTCCACGGCATCTGAGTGAAAAGAAGTTAAATTGTCCTTGTTGACAACAGGACTATCTGCCCCTCCAAAGATCATAAATTTACAAGTAGAGGAGTGTCGAGTATCATGCCACCCCTTCAGCCCTCAAAGGAATGTAACAATCTCAGCGTCCCACTTGGACACGACAACATGAAGCAAGATGTCGTAATCCGTTGAAAGGCCCCTTAGCTGGCAGAATAATGTCAAGCAAGTACATATTGAAGAAGGAACGCACGGGCTTCAAAGAAGAGAAGAGAAGAGAAGAGAGGTTGACTGTCCCCTTCACATTCCTTCTTTGCACATTCAAGCTTCCGTAAGATGTAACTGTTTGTTTCATAGAACATGTAACGTACCTGTGAAAGGATGTCAATGACCAGAAAACGATCAGTCATAAAGGGTGTACTCGTAGTCAAACATGTCCCACCCAGTTGCAGAAAATTTCACTCAATTGAGGATTTCTGTAATGCCGAATATACATTTTCTAGCCAACACTTATATTTAAGACATAGTGTAACGTTACGTTACACATGGTCAAATGTAAAGCGGGGACAAAGTGATAGAAGCATATACCTCCTAAATGAAAGCATGGACAGAAACCGCGACATTGTCAAGACTACGATTGTAATGGTGCTCAAGCACGAGTACTGATAAACCCTCACGACGCGTCATCAAGGTGGATCTGGCGGGAGCTCATTGGCATGAAAAGCAAGTTCCTCAGGACCACGCCAATAAGTCACGAAATCGTGGACAGAGATTACTGCTGAACGCGAAGAAACTAAAGAGGCCAGGCTCATACTAACGGTCGTTATCTGATTCTTCCTGATTTACTTTATCTATCTTTGTGACTCCTCGAATCTCGTTGTGTATATAAGGCTGATGCGCCGAACTTCGTAATTAGCTCCTTTTCAATCCAGGACTTGACCCAGTTCATCTAAGACTCTGACGACACCGTGACTGCACGCTGTCGCTAGTGGAGGTGGAGTCGTGCCTCGTTTATGTAAAACATGTTCTGAATTCACGGAATCGATATTAGACTCGTAAGGGATACTAGAATATATCCGAATGCATTGGGACAATGAATGACTTCCCGTAACGATGTCAGACTTATTTCTTGAAGCCCCTCCCACTTCAGATTTCCTTCACATCCAGACTTCTAAAACCAGTCACTCGAAGTCGAATTCGCCCGCCAACCTGAATGTATCAAGCCTACACACCCTATTGAAGCAATGAGCCAATCACCGATCCGCTTCACACGGTCATGAAAGCCGTTTGTTTGTTGGTCCGCGTCATCGCCAATGACAGTGAGCTCAGTAAATCTCGTGAGTTTACGCAGTGCCAAAAACGCTGTCATCGGCAACCCCAGTGCAAAGCTCCAGCTTGCCCGTGATCGTGCCTTTGTCACCAAGTAAGTCGTAATTTGGCCATTGTCAACACGAAAACGACGATTTGTAGTCTTGTTGATTGCTTGAACTACCCTGATGCCGAAATCCGCATCGAAGCGGCTCATGTCGTAGCATCCCTCTCATACGGTATGTTCGCAGTCTCAGGCATCTTTGGATGTTTCCTCGACGAATGACAGGTTCCGACGAGGCACTCCTCGCTCTTCTCCGCGGCCTCGCACACCAAGCCCTTCTCTGTGCACTAGCAGGCTTCACGAAAGACGACTCTCTCGGACTCCGTGCCGCATTTTCCCGTGCCCTGCGTGCTCTTGCCACCTCGGCCGCTGATGCCGTCGGTCCCTCTCAGTGGGGTTTGGGTCCCGCGTCGAGTATCGCCAAGGACGAGGCTCGCGATGCTATCGACTTCTTCTTCCTCGTCAGTATCTCTCCCAACACATTTTTGTATTTTATTTTATTTTATTTTATATTCTTATTACAGCCAGAGTCCCTTGACACACTTCTCCCTCTGTTGATCGACACTACAGTCCAAGTTTCCACTTCCATTGCGCAGTTCCTGGCTTCTGCTATACGTACAGGGCATCATCGCCTCTCCGTAGTCGACTGGACACC
>QLOM01018997.1:0-10171 GCA_003313785.1 Termitomyces sp. MG148 | reverse complement strand
ATCACAAGACTCGATTCTCGATAAATGGAGAAATCACGAAGTCTGCTGTGCGGATTGTCAGAGGAGAATTTTATCAACATCAGTCATAATCAGTTGTTGCCTGGTGACGGACCTTGAACAAAAGCGACGAAAAGAACAAGCTTCAGTGAAAAGTACAGAGAATATTTATCTGCCGATTCAGAACACGGCAAAAAGAACAACTACAGTGTCATTAAGTGACTGGTCTGGGTAGGGAGAACGAAGAGAGCGACAACTCAGTGCATAAGGATAGAGAACAACCCTTGTGGCAGAAAAGGGAAACAGATAATCAACCAATGATGAACCGAAATTAAGTACGTGCTTCTTTGTCTGTGTATACGCGCCTGAAGCAACACGTGTATAACTCCACGTCAGAGAGACAAATCTCGCCAACTGGAATATCATTAATCTATATTGTGCTTTTCATGGGTTCTTCTCAAAGTATCCTCTCTCAAGAAGCTGTTCTTACTGCAGCTGTCGTCGTCGGCGCTGTTGGCTTTGGCTACAGCCAATTCGGACCATCGGCTGCGACCTCGAACACACGAACTGGCTCAGACGCAAGTGGGAAGAAAGGAAAGAAGAAGAAAAAGGCTTCTGCAGCGTCACCTACACCTGAACCTTCCGCTCTGTCACCACCCGCCCCGATAGTGGTGCCGTTCCCAACGGTTATTCCAGGTGGCCTTGATGGTACCATCACACCAGAACCCGAAATTGTGTCGTCAGATGCTCAAAGGTCAACCAAATCCAAAAAGCAGAAAAAGAACAAGGTTGCGAGCTCTGCGACATCAAAACAGCCGGATACTGCGGGACCATCATCTCAAATAGAATCAAAAGCCAAGGCGCCTGGTACAATCCCTTCCACAGACAAGAATAAATCAAACAGCAAAAACACAAGGAAACGGGCGATTCCACCCAGTACAAGTACGACCTCATCTCCAGAGGCAACCACTCGTCAGTTGAACAAGGTCCAATCGTCCGTTTCTATCGACACAGACGGTTCCTGGACACGGGTAGAATCGCACCGTAACAAGTTCGGGCGCTCTGTGGATATCGCTACCACTAGTGCGAGTGAAGCAGATCCTGCGACTGGGACTTCGTCTCCCGTCGCAGAACGTATGGACATTGACGTGGAGACTAACATTGGTGATGGCGATCACTTCTTTACGCGGTCGTCAAACTCGGAGCAGCGCCGCCCGCTTGCGGAGAGAATTCTTCCTAAGCCTAGGAAGACTGGTGTTGAGAGGTACGCTCATTACCTGCTTCAAGGACATTGCATGTTGAACAACCAATTTTTGATTTTTTCTGAAGTATGCTCGAGTCTCCAGATCACCCGACCGTCGCACGTGTGATGCGTGTGTCGCCTCATACCGCTGAGCAGCCTGCGTTGGGTTTTTCGTGGGGTGATTATGAAGATGCCCATGACGCGGATGTTGATGGGGAGGACGACAACGGGGGATGGGATGTCGTCAAGGGCCGACGATCTCGTACGTACCTCCCCTTATCTCACCTTTCCCTTTCGCCATCTCTTATCATTTCTCGATTTGTTATTTTGCATACAATAACTAACTCTCACTAAGGTACAATACGCCCCTCAACCTCCGCTTCCGAACCCTCTCCGTCTCAACTAAAGCAGAAGAAAGCCCCAGAAACGCTTACGAAACGCCAACGACAGAACGCCGCGCGTCGAGAGACGCAGAAAGCGTTAAAAGAAGTGGCGGAGCAGGAAAGGCGTGCGACGCTGGCGAGGCATCAACGGGAGTTGGAAAACGAGAGAATCAAGGAACAGATAAGAGGAAAGGGAGGGAAGAAAGTCAGTGGGGGGATGAAGGCTGTTGTATCGGACACCGGGAAGTTGGTTTGGGAGTAGGGCAATCGCCGAAAGAACGAGAAGTATGTTATCTCTAGCGCTCATATGATCAAAGTGAAATGAACAAAGATCTCGTCAGATTGTCTGGATTTAGGAACCTTGGTTGATTGATAACTGTCACCTATAACAAAGTTCAGTCTGGATTCGAGCTTGATATTGTTGACTTTACTTTACGCAGTACGCAAGTGAGACATTCATTGCAACTGTTTACAAAACATGTGGACCAAGCACTCAAATCTACTAGACTACATTGTTTCTTTTCGCGGATCTGGGTATGTTTCGTTTATGTCCCGAACCAAGGCATATGAAACCTTTTTACCAAGGCCAGTATTTTTCCAGGACTCGAGAATTATTTCTTTACTAGTTTCAAACCTTCGAATGAGGCTAATGTTGCCTGAGGTGCTATGGTCGCGTGTCCCGAAATTTTCAATGCACACAAGATCTGGTTAATGTACAGATCAGGTAGATCTCGGCATGCCATGCTTGCAACGGCCCATACAAGCAGGTTCTAGCAAGGATGCAGGTGGACTTAAACCGATATTTGAAGTTTCCAAAGCAAATCTCCACCAGTTTGGCCACAAATGACGAAGTAGCCCCGTTAATCTAAGTTCGTCTCTTTCTTGAAGTTGGTAAGAAGTTGCTACCTACTTTGGAATGTCTTGTCCCATTTTTCAGTGAAACTGTCTCTCTCACAGTCGAACTGGGTCCTTCCATTTATGCACACTGTCTGTCTGAATAAGTGTAGAATAGAGCGTGTAGTCGCTGCCATCCAGAAGCGGACTTGGGAGAATGCAAAGGATACGTTAGGTATACATGGAAGAGTCATGCACGGGCCTGAACTATGAGGCCATACACTCAGATTAACCCTTGAGACACGTAAGGGAAATACTCGAATCTGGGGAAGGTATCGTACGATTTGAACACCATGTAAGTAACACTGGTTCATTGAATCGTCTTTTTTGGGTTAGGTTGTCGTTCCATACAGAGGTAGAGAGATGGGGGTCAAGTAAAGAGGTAAGGAAATAGTTATAAATAGAGTACAGAGTAGTCGGTCAAATGAAGAAAACATATCGTGAATCGTAAATTTTGTTGATCATGAATTGTACTCAAGAGGAGAGGTCCCGGACGAGATTCACATTACCCACCCCACCACGTCCCATGGATTCGCGTCTCTGTGATTGGGACGCCACGCGATCGATAGCAGGGGACGGTGAAGCCTGAGCGCTCAAATTCGCAGCTCTGCCCCGGTCCGTCGACTGTCTAAATGCAAAATCAATACATCCTTCTACATCAATCACACAGAAGAACAAAAACACGTACATCCTAATCCCATCCTCACATTTCTGCGCCGCATCTTCCTCTCTCCTCTTCTGCTCATCCTCGTCCTCATCACGCTCCGCAATCCCCTCCGGTACCCCGGTCCCGTCCACGCCCACGAACCCCATGTTGCCCGCGCCCCCACGTCCCGTAAAGCGGCCCGGGCCAAGTGGTATGTGCGTGTGACCTTGGTTGCCATCTGCGCCCGCGAACCCAAAGTTACCGGCGCCTCCTCGTCCTGTCGAGCGGGAAGGACTCAGGTAAGCGTGCTGTGGTGTCCCCGGGGCGGTGGAGGGACTACGTGGGGGGGTTGCGTTACTGTGGGTAGGAGAGGTCAGAGTGATGGGGCCGCGTGATCGTGAGCGCGAGCGTGCAGGGAAGATGTTGCCTGCGCCGCCGCGGCCGGAGGAGTGCTGTACAAACAATCAACGGTGAGTGAAGTAAATAAAGATATAGGGACAAGACGGACGGGGACGTCTACGGAGGCTGCAACGTGTGCACGGATGACTTCTGCGTCTGAGAGGCCAGTATCGCCCTCGACGATGTCGGAGCCGGGATCGCGTGAGGGTGAACGGATATTGCCTGCGCCGCCACGGCCGGTGGAGAATATCTGGGAGACGTAATAAGTGATCAGAAGAGAAAGGACAAGGTGTATTGTACAAAAAACGCACAGCACGAATACCAGGAACGGGCTCACGACCACGGGTTACGGAAAAGTCTTCTGGACCATCAGCGGGACGAGCATCACGGGAGATGGATGCTCGACGGATGTTTCCTGCGCCACCACGGCCAGAAGACTGCTGTCAGACTATTTTTAGCTTGGATTAAAATGGAGTGTGGCAAACTGGCGTACGTATACTTCGCGACCACGGGACAATGAACGATCTGCGTTGTCGACGTCAGTCATCAAAGAGATGGCAGGTCCGGAAATGTATAAAAGGAGTATGGAAGCGCGGTTAACCAGAGCTCGAGGACGTGTTTGTGCGGGGGCAGAGATAAGAGAATGGGGGAGATAAGGACTTTGGATAAGGGCGGAACCCCTTATCTTCCTTATCTCGCTTCACCTTTTCTTGCTTTTCTACTACCATCTCGCGCTTTCACGCCTTTCTGAACGAGAATGAACTCACCGTTGGATTCTACGGTGCTTATCGAACGAGAGTCGGAGTCTTTAGTATCGGTCCCCCTGTCACGACTCAGAGTTCGCGACAGCCTTGCGCCAAGAGCTTGCAGCCCAAACGATATACGGCGGGATGGTGACCTAGAGCGTTCCATGCTGGATGGAATATCGGTAGGAATGAGGAGTGGAGGGGAGAATTGTTGTTATCGAAAGTCTCGGCGGTGGCCTTTTACTGCTTGTGCGTCTTCCGTCCTGCCAATGGCGTTTTTTCGTGTCACGTTTGATTGTTTCGTAACAAGTAAGACTCACTAACCCGTTTGGAGTTTTGTACAGTCAGTAGAAGTTGCAATTGTCCCTGTGGCTCATATTCACACCGGATCTCGTAATTCGGTACCTTTTCGCGACTTTATGCTATTGCCTCTGGCCATCATGCTATCCCGCTCCTTTGCTATGTTTTGCGCCTATCGCACCCAGACCCTAGGAACGTTTTCCTTCAAGTACATCTCATTCTGTGGCTCTCTGCTTTCAGCGAAAAGACGATACCACGCATACAATGCGAGATCTCAGGCACGTTTTATCTGTACATGTGTGGCTTGTGTAAATTTTTTCATCTCTTTTATCACGAGCACGCCTTCATGTCGGACTTACGTCATCGCATGATTTCCTCCTTTCGTGGTGCTTGAGTCAGCTGCCACATGTGTTGGCTCCCCAACGTTTTTGACTCCGTATCGAAACGTTTGTACAGGGGCCCTTGTCCTCAGGTCCAAGGATCTACTTTGCACTTATGTCAGACCAAAAGGGGGCAATTGTCGCTTGAACGGATCATGGATTATCCATAACAATTTGTCCAATTAGGTTTTAGTGGTCGTTTACGAGATGAAAATTCTTGAATATCGGAGCAAGGACCGTGTGCGCGAGCTCGTTCCTCGACGCCAAGGTCCGGAGTCCACTAAGTATCCGAATTGTCCACATGATCATGATCAACCGAAGACATCCTCAGGTCGTTGCAAATAGTCCGTTCGCTAAAGACCCCATGCAGACAGAAATAGACATCTGAAGGACGCCAAGAATTCCGACATTTGACCCTCTCATTGTCTCATCCTTGCGAAGTTGTTCATAGATGTAAAACGGACGCATCTGCCAGCGACATGACGTACAAATTCACATCGACGAAGCAAGAGCTTTCTACATCAATAATCACTGGTTTACGCTCATGCTTCGTCGGAAGTATAACTATCCATAATGACTGTGAGGGTCTACAAATGGTCCGGGACATCCGGTGCTCCTGAGCCTCGCAAAACATTTGAGAAATGAACACCTTTAATCTGGTAAGACAAGACTTGACGAGCGCAGGGCTCGAGGAAGAAAAAAAATGTATATAAGATGCAACAGTTCACGTATCTGATCTGATAAGAAACTGACTGTTCTATATGTCTGATACCTCTCATGAGATACAACTCACTGGAACGGACTTGGGACTTAGAAATTAAAATTAATCCTGAATCGAGTCGCTCGCCGCTCTACCGCCTTTTTCGATACGATGTCGAACACTCCTATCGCGAGAGTATATCAAACGCGTCTCTGACGAACAACAACCACCATCTTTTACTGGGGAATGTCGTTTAAGAATAACGAAGAAGTTTCTGCACAGTATTTTCTGTTTCTATCGATGTCGAGAAGGGGATGCTCCGAACGGAAGGGATGTGAACTGAGAGTTATTCCGCTTGATCATAGCCTATTTATTACGAATGTCAATATAAGCTTTATCCATTTGGCAAGGTAGAGTTTCTTAGCTTCACTGGATGCACGTGTAATCAGCCTTCTGTAATGTTTTAGATAGGAGTAGGCGCATGTACTGACACATCGCTACCGGTAACGGGTGTCCAAGAGTTAGGAATCGCTGGACATAAGATGGCCAGTCTATAGGTTAGAAGGATATCACCTATTGAAAATCGGCATAACACGGCGATAGATGTTAAGCCCAGGAGGATTTTTGGTTAAACAGCAAAGTGGACGTGTTCGTCGTGTACCGAAAGGTTCGATGCCAGTGGTTTCTTTCCTCATCTGGAATAGTCTGAGATAGACATTCATCGAAGACTGGATACTTATAAGAGAAAGGACGTTGAGCAAGAAAAACGCCGATTAAATAGTAGTCTGGTTGTACATCCGACTGACGACCCAAAAATTGGGCCGTATAGGAAAGAAAAGGAGAACTAGCTACGTGAAATCATACAACTGTGAGAGACTTTTAGCAAGTTACGTAGATGAAAGATGCAAATTATACATAGGACAGATATAAAATCGATTTTCGGTTTTCAATTCGAAGAAACAGGTTTCCCGAAGCCGATTCGTACTCTAGCTACTTCGGCGGAGGAGTAGACGGCCCTGAAATAAATATGAGCACCGAAAGACAATTACATCCGCTCAGGAAGGACGTACCGAAGAGACCTGTGCGAACCGGCGGCGCAGGAGACATGACCATTGGAGGAGAAACGGGTGTCGGGGCAAGTAAAGGATTCGCTAAATGAAAGTGTTGGTACATAACATGCTTCATAAAATGAAGACGTACGTCTCCACTGCGCCCAAGCAGGCAGCTCTGGTTTCGGAGGCGGTGCTGGCGCTGGCGGTGGTGCTGGTGCTGGCGGTGGTGCCTTGATCAAACGAGGCCTGCGCTCCGGACGCTTATGCACAACGCGCCAACCTGGCGGAGCTGGAGTTGGAGCTGGAGGAGGTGCTTCAACTGCTGGTGGGGGCGGAGGTGCTTCTACCATGGGTGGCTGCAAGGAATTTAGGAAGGTAATGGACAATGACAGAATGAGACATACCATTGGTCGCCAGTCGGGTGCAAACTCTCCTCCTGCGCCGTGCTTGGATTTCATTTGCATCAACTCCGCAATCTCGCTGAGAAGTCGACTTCGTTTCTTTCAACGAGAATGATGGGGCCGATGTAGACTCACTATTGAAGCGCACGGCGCTCGTCACGAAGCTTTCCTACTTCTGCTAAAAGGATTCGAACTTCATTCGCAAGGGCTTTGCTGAAGTCGTTTAAATATCTAGTTATCGATCGGATTCACATGAGCTCGTCTCATACCATACAGGAACATGGATGAACTCACTTCGGTGGCTGCGTTTGTGGCCCATAACCATTCTTATTCATGACGATAAAATTTTCAGAAAAGCCAGTGATGATGAAGCGGACAAGAGGACAACACGAGGCAGCTGCCTTGTTTCATAATCGGTGATTATCTCAGACACCTTTGAAAGAAAGGCGCCAAAAGTCATTCTGAACACTCTCCTGACGTAACCTACGAAAGCACCCAGACCCCTGCCGGTTGAAATACATTGAGAAGCGTTTGACTGGTCGTTTGACTGGTCATGAGTTGAATTTTTTTCGGGCAAGTCGGCCAAACAATCTGAAAGCCCAAAACTTGCCCACACAAAGGCACTTTCCGGATTACCCCTCTAGTTTTTCTCCCTTGGCCATCCATCAGAGAATTAAAAACCCAAATTTCTGACGACCACAAGGTTGGAAAGCAATTTGGAAAAACAGTCACCCTTAAACATCCAGTTCTAAACGGAAACATGAGTGATTTCTGCGACGTCTCAATCAAAGGCAGCTTACCCCTGGTTCTCTCACCGTTTATGTTTCTCTGGATGAGGATTCTACTCTTGTACAGGAACTAAATGACCGGCTTTTCTGGTCCTCTCTTTTATTTACAGATACTTGAACAAGACAATGATGCTTTCTTGATCATTACAATGCTTCTATTCAGCCAGCTGTCTTGTGATTTTTCATCTCAACCTTGTTCTACAGCTTCCCACATATCAACCGAGAGTCTATATGGAGCAGGAGATTGCCAGAGCGAAAGGCCGCAAGCTTGCATAACCACGGGACCAAGTTAGTATCACAAGATACGAGCGATCCATAAGTATGATATCTTTCGCACCGTCAGTCGGTGTTGTGTATATCACGAATCATCCTGACTCATCTAACATAAGTGCACAACATGGCCGAGGAACGCATCCCTCAACAACCTCTGCACCCCTCCGTTATTGGACGGCTCGACCCTGAGTATATCAAGTTCCATAACACGACATTGCAATATATCGTTCCACCTCATACACTAGCATGGGATCCAGCCATACGAGATGGGCCTGTTGTTCCTGGAGGGTCCCCACCGCTTGAGGTAGCAAAGACTCAAGACTTTGACCTGAAACATACGAAGATTAGGACATTCACGCCCCATGGAACCGTTCCCGAGGGCGGTTGGCCAGTTTTCATCTTTTTTCATGGAGGTACAATATCATCCCACTTTTAAATCTTGGAGTTTAATGCATCTTTTCCAGGCGGATGGACTCTGGGTAACATTGCTAGCGAGACGTCGTTCTCGACCCACATGGCAGTTGGTAGGATATACATATATCATTTGCTTGTTTTTATCAACTGTTCCTCGTTCCTTTCAGGTGCGCATTGCGTCGTAGTTTCGGTAGATTACCGTCTTGCCCCCGAAAATGCGTATCCTGCCGCTGTTGAAGACGCCGTCGATGCGCTCGACTGGGTAATGCAGAATGGTGCAAAGTTATTGACTATCAATACTTCAAGAATAGCAGTCGGTGGTTCGTCAAGGTCGTTATCTCCTTTCTCGTGTTTTAAATTTTGACTTCAGCTGACATTAGGTTGCATACAGTGGAGGGAATCTTGCCGCTATCCTTGCTCTGAAAGCTGCTGAGCGTAAACCGGCTATCCCTCTTGTATTCCAACTCCTTGTGGTGCCTGTAATTGATAACACTGCTTCTGTCAACGATCTCTGGGCCAAAAATCAGAAGTCTCCTTGGCTCGGCCCCGACCGCATGTTGTGGTTCCGTAATAATTACCTTCCCAACATGGAGGACCGGACTAACTGGGATGCTTCGCCAATCTTCGCACCACCAGAATTACTGAGAAAGGTTCCGAGTGCATGGATTGGAGTCGCGGCGTTGGATATCTTGAAGGAGGAGGGCGTTTGGTATGGCGAAAAGTTGAAAGAACTAGATGTTAAGGCGGAGGTGGTGATTTATGAGGGGGCACCACATCCGATTATGGCGATGGATGGTAAGTGAGCATTTCGTTCCATGTGGTGGTGTTCTGAATGGATTGTACATCCTTTTCCCCAGGGTAAGTACTCTCCCGGCGTACTCATAGAAAAAATGTCTAACTGTCTCCAAGAGTCCTGAAAGTAGGCGCACGTCTAGTCTCGGACGCGGCGGGAGCGTTGAAGGAGGCCTTTGGCCATCTCTAAGTTTTCTCGGACTGTAAGCGGGACTTGAATACTAACTATCTCATACCCGTAGTTTCTGCCGACTCGCTTGTTGACTCTTTTGACCTCTCCACATTACATATGTTCAAATGATCTATATTCAAAGACTGGATAAGTGCAACAGCTCAATAACTCTCCGAAACGCCAATTTGGCTATCGTTCCAGTCTCACACCTTGTACCACTGCGACTGGTCTAAAGAATAATGAGTTACTACACAATCAATGCCATAGCAAAGTTATAATTAAGAAAAAATCCGATCATTTTTCAGCGATTCTAGTCAATGACGATACCGCTTTAACACCAGTAGGTTTTAATTTTCTTGATTTATACCGAGGTAGAACCTATTACTTCGTTGGACGCGTACGTGTTTATATCTGTAATTTTCTCTTCTGACTGTCAGGACAGAAAAAGGTACCAGTCGAAGGTTCTACAATGCTTAATGCAATACAGCGAAGGAACCAGCCACAAGAGCTACCTGAAGAAATCCTGTGTGGCGAGGACTCAGCATTTCCACGCCTTGGGGATGGTAGATGACCAGTTTTCATCTCCACTTA
>QLOM01018996.1:0-10206 GCA_003313785.1 Termitomyces sp. MG148 | reverse complement strand
CAAACAGATATAGTGTACAAGTCCTTCTTCAAATCTTGTACTGTAGGTCTTGCTACTGCGTTCGTGATTGATTTGAGCCAAGTATTGTCCTTTACAACGTGGTCTCCGGTATCTTTTCTAGGTAAAACATGTTGTCTCCCACAAATCAGAGAGTTTTTTCTGTTGTACATATGCGGTAGGCGTAAATGGTCCTGATTGGTCAGCCCTGACTACAAAGGCTGTGCCATTCTACAAGTGACTCTGTTCTCCTTGCGCACCATGATCAACCCAGTAATCAGCCCCATATGTTCTGCCTGATCTCTATTGTTATACCCTTCTATATCGTTCATTGACAAGTAGGACGTTGCACAACCAAGCCTACGAGTGCGCGTTTTATCAGGAAGGGTCGCTTGCCAGGGAGCTCATCACTTCACCCTTCAGTGCGAGTACCTGTTCAAAAGCATTCAAGCTGCGAAGGATTGAGGACCTGTCGTTCTGGTTATCCACCGTCAAAATTTACTCCTTGACGGATTTTCCCATTTCTCAAAACCTGGTACTCTATGGCTACATTGTCTCTTTCATTGTCACGCCCTTTTAGAGACAACGGGCTGGCAGAGCGAGAATAGATATCGGCGCGATGTCTCATTAGATGGACAAGACGGCCTCTCGCTTTGTCAGCTTCTCCTGAGTACTCGCAAGCTCGTCTACGTTCGTGGTAGCGACCGCGTCTGCTGTGCTCCAACAAACTTTGATTGAGTTTGATATCGATTGGAGCGACGCAGACTTTTGCTTTTTCCCATTCAAAAATTCCTCATAAAGGCCTCGCCATTGCACCTTGGCTTCAAACTGATATGCTGTAAATATGCAGTTTGAACTTCATATTGATTGAAGGACTATGCTCGGATATGCAAAAATTGCTGTCCAGCCAAAATACAGAACAAGATAACCTGTTTGGCTTGTGGCACACCGTTCGTGTAGCTAAATGAGCAGGATAATAGACGGAACAAAGTGACGATGATCTTACATTCCAGTTGAAAAATAAGCACTAGAGGCATCCAAGTATACCGTTACCCCGACATGGGTTTAGGAAATAATGATTTTATTGATAACAATGAAGAAAGTATCACAGACCTTGCTTGTTCGGCCACCAGTGCATATTTTCTTTCGCCTGATGGTTGGCCGAGGTTATCTGGTCTTTGGATGAAGCATACAAATGATCGCGAATTCCACGCAAGATTGATATGATATGGTCTGCTTGATACCATAGATATTGGATATATTATCGAATGTCGAGCATTGACCTACGCCACTTTGATGTGAACTCGTCAATTTTAAGTAAAACCCCTGCTGCTGCCCTCCTTAATTTGGTTTCGTGTACGCCACCGCTCCCTTGTACCTTTATCCCTTTCTCTAGCTGGGTAAATAGGCCTCTCGCCCATTCACCAACACCTAGCAGCAATGTAGTATACTCAAGGCTGATAACACGACCCCCGTCGGCCTCCAGACAGCCGTCCAGTACTATAAGCGCTAGTTCCAAAGCCGCAGTAAGAACTGATGCTTCCTTGCCACGTTGTCCTCCACTTTCTTCGTCATCTTCAATATCAGTTTCGATACGAGAGACAGGACGGGCACCAATAGTGACGGCAAGTTCTAGTGCATCTGGTGCAACAACAGCCATCCATTCGGGAGCATTTTGAGCGGCATGCACAAGAATGGCAACCGTCCTCAAGAAATGAGAGAGCACAACAGGATTTAGTATGAGACCAGTACCAGCGCCATGATACTGTTGACGTCCTTGATGATGTGCCGTCCTTTCCTCGCGAGTCCTCTCATCACGAAGGAAGAGCCAGAACTGGTTTATAAGTGGCGCGATGAAATATTCGGTAGCCACTTCAATGAACGGGGTTAATTTTTGGAGCGACATTGAAGGTGAGATGACCGATGGAGCTCCCGCAGATGATACTGGAATGATCTTCGACACTTTGCTGATCCGTAGTCTCCTCTCACGCATGATGTCCGGAGCCTTATCAACAGACACGTCTTTTTCTTTGTCAATGACATGACTACTGATACTATCCGTGATCAATGGGATCACCTGTAGTTCACCGTCAAGATAGCGCTGGTGTAGTGGCGTAGGAAGTTGTTTGCTTGGAAACGTCAGTCGATCAGGATTGACCTTCGGCCTTGGTATTGGTAAAGAAGCCATTTCTCGTGCTCCCAGTGCCAAAGAATTCAATGCAACATAACGCTGGGATGTCGAGTACTGATTTTTAAAGAATTCTTCAATCAATGTTCTGTGAAAATTCGAATCAGAGAAGAAATGATAGGATCCAGACGCGCTTACAAGGCGGCTTTTCTAGGCGCACAAGCCACAAGAGCATTTAGAGCGCCTTGTCGCTTTTCCTCGAATCCTTCCAACTCATAATTGTTCTGTAATCCAATTAATCCATAGACAAGATTGACGGCGTTTTCATCTAGAATACGTGTTAGAGAGGAGGATTACAGGAATGAACGCGAGTGGTCCAACCAAGCTCTGTGCCATAGCCCCGTTTCTTTCGAATTAGCTCTTCGGCGTAATTGATCGCCATTTCAACCTTGTCGGCGTCATGCGGTTCATTGCTTGATTTCAGCCCACCTGTACTACGTAACAAGTCCCCAAGCTGAGCGAGGTACATGGGACGAGGAACCTCCTTGGCACCTACATTCAAGGAAGGATCATTTTCAATGGCATGAAGATCTGATGGCGTTGGAGAGGCGGAACGAGAAGAGCAAGTAGAGGCATAGCCAGTCAACGAATCATCAGAGTCGTAGTCACCTGGAGGTTCTCTGAAGGTGGTCCGTACTCTGTCGAAGGCCCCGTCGGAAGGGGCAGGACCTTCTTCGATACCACTGGATTCGACGTTTTCTTTTGACGTAACATCTTCAACGTGAACGTCCCCATCTCTACGCTCGAGAAGTAGTCTAAGATCCCTTGCCCAAGGTTTTCCAATGTCTTGGCCATCCCAGTCCCCAAAGTCTAGCTTCTTACCAGCACGCTGTGCAATGACTTCTGCCGCGAGCATTCCACATCGACGCACAGATGGGTCGAGATGTCCAACATATAATCCTATGCCAGAGATAAAGAGTGGTGAAAGCACGATAGATGTGATGTATTGCGAGGAAGGAGGAAGATAGGATATTGCAACGATAAGGATAGATGTCATGTCTTTGATCAGTCACAATTAACGGGAAGCGGAACACAAAATCATGTCCTGGACTTACATCGATGTCTAGACAGTAACGAATGGTTAATGTGATCTGGCAAAGACCAAGTAGTCAGTACTTGATTAATAAAAACTTCAAGCACTGTAATACGTATCAGCAAACAGCCGTTATCAATAGGCTGGCTGGTTGTGACCTTTTTCACTCGGAAATTGTCCTGGAAAACCGTCAAATAACCAACAGACAAATATGCGAACATATCCCTCATCCCAATCTTTGCTCAAGATGATCCCCATCACGGTTTCCCATACTCCTTCTTGTTCTGGCGTGACTTGGCCGGTAATACTCCTAAGTAACTTGGCAGCCCTCTTGACTGTGATTCTTTGAGATATGTCAGCGTCCGTTGGGTTCTTCAAAGGAGGAGTTGCGGCTAGGAGAGACGTCAATATGGATCGCAAGGTCAACGAAGGGAGATCCGAAAGCAAAGAAGACCAAATAGCAGTATAACCTGAAGCGCTAGTCGATGTCATCCTACTACAAATGATCGGCAGAGTCACTTGGAAGAAGGATGGTTGAGATTCCGAAATTCGCTGCAGCAAAGGGAAAGCGCCCAAGGTTACAAGCTTGGAGAGCAGATAAATCACAGGAGAAATGGCATCTGTCATGACAATGTTAGACTGAAAGCGCAAGGTCGAATGAAGCAACGAACCTCTGGCACCTTCGCTAGACAGAAGAAATACGAGACGCTCAGTTCGCACAGAGACATTGTTGTAGTACGTGCTGTGTTCTAATTGGGTTGGAACTTGACCCATTCCTATTGCATTGGACACTTTTGCTGGGACTGACAAGACAGAACGAACGCAGTCTTCCCATGAAAGCATCCTCATTACACTATCGGATTGGTTTGCGGTGAAGATTGCCAAGTACAGTCTGTCCACAGGATATTCACGAGTCAATCGTGCCAGTAAACGGATAGCATAGTTTGTGAGCGGTTGAGATGTTATTGTTGAGTAAGCCATGATTGCAACATCACCAGACGAGGAATGGGCAAATGAGAAGTTATCTGGACAAAAGTACTGATCCATGAGTGGTGATGCATCCTCTTCCGCTAATCGCGAGTCCCATGTCGGCGCTATGTATTCCAACAAAGCACGTTGTATAGCTGGAATATGTTTTCGAACTTTCACGAGACCGTCGGAAAGGGGTGACGTGTTATATCGGATGTATTTTGGAGGAAGTAGGCCGAGGGCTCCGAGTGGACCACAAAGAAGGGAAAGCAACACCGAGAGGTCGGGTACGGGTCGTTGAAGCTTGTCAATCACATCACGCAATTGGTCGGGAGCAGCGTTATCCATGTTTCGCGCGGTGAAAGGCTCGTCTATATTGACATATTCCTGGCAGAAAGTCGGTCACAACTAAAGGTCTGAAGATAATTATTCAAATCAAGAAATAATCCGATTATGCGAAATTCCTCACAAGTTCTCGCCTCACGTGATTCATAATTAATTTGGCAAGAACATCGTGTCACGAAGGGATAGTACTATGGGGAGAGGACACATCTTCTGGCTTCTGTATCTGGGGCTCATCTCAATCTCTGAGTCTGTTCCTAATGATCCATGTGCTACGATTGCTGGGAAGAAGTGGGTTCTACCGCGTGAAGCGCGCGCCTGCATGTCTGCAACCCCAGTAGACTCTAACATAAAAAACAACGTAGGCATTTTCACTTGTCGCACATAGACCTCTTGCGAAGTGATTTCTAGATTTTACAAGTCGTAAATAAAACCCTTGCTTTCCATACATCTGTGAACTACCAAATCCAAGCACCTCCACCTTATCACCGCGACGTTCATGAAGACTTGAAGGCTGATTTAGCAAGAATAAGCCAGAAGAGTTATGAATCTGACTTTGATTTGCACTTGGACCTGTATCGCTCCTTTAAGCGCGTAAATGACGGCCACTGTGGAGTGTACAATTATTGTTATGACTGTAATGACTTCAGGCCATCCGATTCAGTTGCAAAATAACTCATTGTATTTTGTTTAGCGCTTTATGTGACATATCTTCCAACACCTCTTGTTCTGTTGACAGATTCTGATGGGACACAAAGTGTCTACATTGCACCAGAAGCTTATGCGGTTGCCTCTGCAGAATTCGGAGAGGATATTAAGTTCTGGGATGATGCACTTCCAAAAGATCTTATTGGAAAGCTTAGTTCTGTACGATTTTCTTATTCTTGTAACCTAATGTCATTGCAAACGCGTCTCTCACAGGTGTCAGGAGCGAAAGTACTACTAATCAACGGAAACGATCCCTTCGTAGCTGTAGATGTTAATGCTTTGGCTACCGGTGGATACCAATCGTTTGCAACTCGTCAGAACTCGTAAGCTTGCATCTATGAAGTTGGTTTGTACTGATCCGACTTCCATTATTGTCAGATTCTTCGCCAGCTATCATCGCGGCCCAAAGGGATGGGAATATAGCATGGGAAACTTTGCTCAACAAGTCCATCCCCTTGTTGATTCCGTTTCACTGACAATTCAACGTATCAACAGTAGTACTGTCGACCATGTCGTGGTAAGTAGCATGATTGTATGTGACATTGGTACTCAACCTATGAATCAGTTACCATACAGGTCTAGATTTGGGTCGGCCTCCAAGGCTTTTACTGACCTTCCATCCTACTTGGAAAACAACTGTCGCCCCATGAAGAACACCAACGGGCATAATTTATACAGCGCTGACATCACAGCATTGGAAGAAGACTCGATATCGTATTTTCAGCAACAGGCCCCTGTCAATCCTCAAGAGGCAAGGCGACATGCCATGAATGTCATTCTTGACGGAATGCCTATGTCTGACATCAAACTTCCCGAGGAGTTACAGCCACCGATGCTTTCCTTGAATGAAAGCTATAGCGTGGCACAATTTTACCTTCTTGAGGATCATGTCACTGGCGTCCTTGCACTTGGTAGTTTTTCTGCAGAAAACTTTACTACCTTCGGGCAAAGTTTGCTTCATGGACTTCAGAAACTGAAAGCTAGAGGGGCTACTCATTTGATTGTGGATGTAGTATGTCGTTATATGCCTCATACTATTCAAGCCAACTAACGTATTGTGCTGTAGACGAACAACGGAGGGGGTGAGCCATCATACAACTAGCCTCTCATGTCATGTGGATAACCATTCATAGGGTACATTTGTATAGCGCATGTGAGTTGAGACTCAAACCAGTTGTCCTGAATCTCATCAGTAGTTCCTTCCACATAGTGGTTGCACAGAATTGTGCGTTTGATGCACCCTTGCTACGTAAATACGCAGATCCTGACGAAAATCAGATCATAGGTCCAAAGTATACAACTGAACCACAGGCAGGATTGGATACTACGATCCGCGCAGGTCCACTTGCTCAATTGATTACAAAGAAGATATCCGAAGGCGGGGACCCTGATGAACTCCTGTATTACAATCCAATACAGTGGACGAATGCTTCACATTTACCATTCTCAAAACCGACTGAGTGGTTTACACCCACTGTGAAGATTATCAACGGGCATAGGGACGCTTTTTCGCCGAGGTGCATCTTTTCCAATGCTTGTATCGTCGGTTAATTGATGTTTATGTTAGATTGGGACAGGAATGCCAGCCTTTTAGTTGGGATCCTCCAGACCAAGCTCTGTTCGATCCGAAAAACGTTGTCATAGTCTCGAACGGCCGGTATATAAAGAATTTTCTACATCTGCATTGACTTATTTAACCGCCCCAGATGCGCGAGCTCTTGCTCGCTATTCAGTGTGAGTACTGTTATCTTTGGGAAAATTACCTTTTCCGAGGGCCCAAACTATTTGTAGATAACCATGTCAAAACGTGATGGAGTTAAGACTGTCGTCATCGGCGGAAAGAAAGGAGTTCCCCAACAGTATTGTGGGACAGTTGGAGGCCAATCTACTGGGTTTACTACCATTGACACCGAACTCAAAGTACGTATTTTCCCATACTGACAGGCGTTTGGCGCTGAACTGCGTCTCAAAAGTCCACGCGACTCAAGGACCATGAGCTAGCGCCACCTGATTTGTGAGAATAGTCCATCTTACCACCGAAGGGCGTTGATTCAGCCGCACCAGCCTCACGAATAGCGTCCAAGGCATAACATGGAGACTTGGTTTTGGTATCGATGATACAGAGGAGCCAGAAGGTACTTAAATTCCGCCCTTGTCAAGTACAGATATTTTGAATGGTTTTTTAATCAGAGTGGCAAGACCATCCTGCTGACCTCAACTTAGAACTGACCTTTGAGAAGTGCGTGTCTATTTCTCGCTCTTCCCACCGACAACTTGAACGTCCCTGACAGCGTCAATAACCCGAGTGCCATATGGACTGAGGTTGCTGAGAAAGTATTCTTTTCTTCCCCTCTTTTCCAGGTCCAAGGATGAATCTGTCCAAAGTATTTTTTGTCTATGTCCAATCTTTAGCATCTCATGTAGTCTTTGGAAAAACACAATTTTACACTGAGTACCAGCACAATTGGCCAAATGGCTTGAAAATATAATCATATACAGCACAGATGGATAATTAGAGACATACTCGTACAAGATATACACCAATCGCACAAGAAAGAGACCCTAGGTCTTACACATATACTTACTTATACACACCTATCCTAATCGACAAAAGCGAAGAACAAATTGTCACCATATACACGAAAAGGTAAACGTACTCAGGCCTGTACCCTATTTCAGCATGTTATTTCAGAGGGGAAACAATGTAAATTAACCTTTTGAGAGGCCGGTTTCTTGGGGGAAGACTTGGAAGCAGGCTTGGTCTTGGAAGTAGGTTTCACTTTGGCAGCAGGCTTAGCTTTAGCCACCGGAGCTCTCTTGATTGGCTTCTTCGCTTCGCCAGTAACAGACTGAATGGAAGGCCAGGATGAGGAAAGGCCAGTTTAGTATGACAGCTGGAATTACCTTCTTAGCAGCTCCCTTCTTTGCGGTGGTCGCTTTCTTCGTTGTCGTAGGTTTCTTGGTCGTTGAAGTCCTGTGAGTAGTGACGGCTTTCTTCACAGGCTTCACAGCACTAGACTTTGTACCGATGCGTTTCGTCTTTGCAGTCGTGGCGGAAGCCTTAGCCTTCACGGGTGCCTTCGCGGCTGTAGTTTTCTTCACAGCCATAGGCTTCGACTTTAAAGCCGTAGACTTCGACTTCAGGGCCAAAGGTTTCGAAGTGACAACCTTGGCCTTGGTCGTAGGAGCCTTAGCACCTACAGCTTTCGTCGGTGCAGACTTCTTCGAGACAGGTTTAGCATTCTTGATATCGCCCATCAAAAAAATCTCTGACGATGACTAGATGATAACAAACCTCCTTTGCAGCATCAGTACGGGCCTTAGGCGCAAGTTTAACTTTTCCAGAGGGTCCTGTACACGTAGATTAAAACTTGCGGCAAAGTCATATTAAGGGGCCTACAAACCTTTCGGGAGCACGAATGTGCCTTTCTCGCTTCCAGAGGTGATTGCGCGATTGAGTTGACTAGCAGCAGCATGGTCGACCGCGACGTGGTATCTGGATTCAACAAACTATGTAGCCGATAAGAGGAGACAGGGGAAAATATAGTTGAACGTCGAGCACGGACCTTCTTGATGGTGGGACGTGAAACACCACTGCGTGCTTCGTCAGGATGAGCGATAATGCACTCCTAGGGCACGATTTGAGAGACTGCAACAGAGACGAGCGGGAGGTGCAACGCTTGCCACCAACCTTGATCATATCCATCCATGAGGGATGAGTCGAGACACGAGACTTGTTTACAGAGCCGTTATTCTTGTGGGAGGCCTTGGCAGTATTTTTCTTGCCGGCAGTAGGCATGATGTTTATGAGTGTGAGATACAGAAAGTGGACGATAGAAACAGCTGAGAAACAGGGAGCACAGAGGACAGGGAAGGGTGGAAACGAAGCCGTTTGTGGCTCCGAAATGCTTAACATCACGTGGTATTACATCGACGCACGGACGCACAATGTCAAAAAAGGAATTTGACAGTCCTTGGACATCCCAGAGCGCTAGGCAAGGAGGAGACAGTGATTGTTCATCTGGCTAGGGTTTCGTAGGAATGACAGTCACAAGCACAGGTAATGAGCAAGAATTCTGGCTTAAGAGTCCTAGAGAAGGCATGCGAAAGTAGCTGAATCACGGCTCTCGGCTCCAAGACAAGCGTAGTCGCGCAAATGTTGAGACGAGAACATGTCGATAGTTTGGAGAGGTCGTTTACACCAAAATGGTCACATACAGAGTTGTGAATACAGACAAGGGACAAATGAATAGCCGACTTCGGCTCGATGAGGTTGATTATGCAATACGGTTCTCCCACTTGGGTCACCTCTCAACATAACTCATTGTTCGACAGGTGTACATTAACCAGAACTGCCCATCGAACACGCGACGGATTACTGTTGTGTAAGAATAGAGTGACACATCTACGACTCTTTGCGGAGCCATGGCCTCTTTCGCTGCCGAATATTTGGTCACCGACGACTTGACCATCCTTCTCGGACTTATCGCCGCCACTACCTTCCTGTTGAGCAGTCTCTATAAGCCTCAGCCCCTCGTTCATCCCATTCTTTTGGGCCGCCAGAGTGACGTGGGGAGAGTGCGAAACACTACCGAAAGTGCCATCTACAGAAACTATGGAACCGGTCTCATGGGAAGGGTACGTGTTCCAGCTGGTTGTATCACATCACGAAATTTGACAACAACTATAGTTCCCCGTTAGGCCTCACAAGGACATTCATCTCCTAACTGACTTTGTTCGACCGGAAAGCGAGTCTGCTCGTACACTATGGTCAACCCGAGTCAGTTGTTTCTCATTTACTTGCGTACTGTTCTGATCATTCTCCTTGTAGCTCACAAATCATACTTTGCAAGATAGAGTCGCGTCACTTGGAACCGGTCTCATTCGTCTTGCAGGACTAAAACCCCGCCAATCTCAAGTTTTGATTCTGCTAAATGACGGCCTCGGTGTGTTCCACGTCTCTATTTCT
>QLOM01018973.1:0-12201 GCA_003313785.1 Termitomyces sp. MG148 | reverse complement strand
TAAGTTTCTGGCTGTCGAGATTTTGATGGTTGCCGTGTACATCATCTGAAAGGTAGTCTTCGGCTGGATTATTGATTCGGCTGGAAGGTCCACTGGGTCGTCGGTGATCATTATAAACACCTCTGTAGACAGAAGAGATGAGGCGTAACATATATTGACACGGGAACAATCAAACACCGAAAGGTGAGCGTGATCTTACCAGTTGCACAAGAAAAGACTACAAAAGCGTCATGAAGTTTCGAGGCACTCGTCTTGAGTTGTCGGAGAAAGCCACTTACAAATCAAAACCAGTTAGAAATCGCATTAAAGCCTCGTGAAAAGGCAGATTGAAACGGATATCGGTCCAGGGATTGCAGCCAGAAAGTGGATCTCTCCGTGATCGGCACCACTCCCATGGAGCTAGCCTTTGCCACTGAAGACTGTCCAATTTATATTTACCTTGGGTCAGATGCACACCACGGCGCCACCGGTAAGCGGTAGAACAACAAATTGTGACGAATAAGGCAAATAGTTGACACGGCCATATCATGTATTTCGTAAGTCATCTGCGCCTCTCCGTGGCTCGGAGTGCAGGGGCCAAAAGACATGGGACCATGATGATCATCTTCACCTTATCCCCGAATAATTCAAAGTCGAGATGCCGAGAGAGAAGCGTGCGTGTTCCGAGACGAGTCTCCACACGCCGAGCAAGAGAAGAAAGCCAGGATATATGTGTACGTGTCAGGACTGGGCTTGGATATGACCTACTCTTTCAGGGATCTATGCATAATCCATAGCTATGGGTCTGGAAAAAAGTTCGTGCGCAAGCAGAGATCTGGTTTTCCACTGAATCATACCAACGAGGAACTCGCTGATTTTGGTTCCATCGTGATGTCGAACGATGACTGCAGCTTACTACTCTTGAGCACCACAAACAAGACGCATGAGACGTTAAGAAACTCGGAAGATTTCCAGCACACGTGAATCAGATGGGACGCGTACTTTGCGCGGGAGAGAAGATTAAAATGGATTTGTTAGTTGTAACATATGTAATTGTCACATAAGTCGACAGCCGGCTTTATTTCGAGCCAGTGATTGCAACAAACTTCTGATATACATGCGGCTGCGCAGGATCGTTCTTCCGCGAGACAGAGAAGGCCTTGTCAACAAGGAGCCACGAACAAAACGGAAAAGCTTACGATCGTCACACTGGAGCCGTGCATCCTTCAAAATGACACCAGGTACCCTTGCCTCCGGTACATTTCTGGGATGGTGAGCGCAACGCAAAGTGTCGGATGGCTGGGAAGATGGGGAAGCAAAATTACGGGGGAAGCATAGTTGGATGACGACGCAGTACACTACCTTGCTACAACACGTGCAGAAAACGAGTGGAGCGAGAAGCGGCATAATTATTGGTTAGAAGTCTAAATTGAAAATTAGCACTCTTCTGCTAGGATACATTGTGAATGAACGCAGGGTAATGTGGGTACCCTGAAAATCAATTCCCAACAAGCACCAGGACACGCCATTGTCGATCACGAAGGCTGCAGAGCATATGTCTGCTATTTGAAGCTCGTGCAACGCTTACAGTATACGTCATCGTCGAACGTGGCCACGGTAGCGTATTGCCTCATGTTTTCCACGGTCAGGTGTTGGTCAGGTGATACGTCATTTGCAAAAGCACAGCTGATAATCAAATTGCAATTCAATAAGAATGAGATATGTGGTTGTGGGTAACCAGAAAGTGGTCTTCTGTGACATCCTTCTAAGGCAGAAATACCACCAGAGCATCTGGCGTCAATACGTGGAGCGCCACCACTACGGTCACCACCACGTCCTCTTCCACCACGCTCAAGTCGTCATCATCTTGGGCTACAATAAGGATTCGTACAAGGAAGGAGAGTCTGTGTCTTGAACTCAGGACGAAATAGAACCTCTGAGCCAGTTGGACATCGATATTTGTGGACCAAAAGGTAGCGACTTCGGAGAAGGACCCAGAGAGTAACCTAGCGGAGAAACAGTTAACAAGCCACATCAACCCTCCAAGGCTTCAAGCGCCACCACCAAGTTACTTTGATTCTTCTGCTGTTTCAAGATGCTCGCTCGTTTGATTGTTCTTTTTCCCTTACTATGTTCGACTCACGTATTACTTGCTGTCGGACTCGTCCTTGTTCGTTTTTCCTCTGGGATTATTGGCGTCTGTTCACCTTGGTGGCAACCAAGTCTGGCAGATATTGAACCATGTCTAGCCAAGTCAGGGTCTACTCTATGTATACCAATACACGGATAATCGTCCAGATTGTGGCGGGTACCATCAGGTAGTATATTTGTACTTGGCTATAGGGTATCCATGGGACCGTCATTTTTGTAGATGCATGGACCGTTGTACCTTCTAGCAGACTCTGGCTCCGTATGCTACTCACTCCCTCGCAGGTAGCTCCTGCACTGCAATGCCAAAATTTGTCCGATACCGAATTCGACCACATCATACACATTCTTCATATGTCCTCTTCGCCATATCTGTTATCTCTTTATCTCCGTTTCCACAGAAAGGTTGTTGTCATCAGCTATATATAGTTTGTATCTACTGCCATTCCATCTTCTGCAACTCTCGATGGAAAAACTTCGGGTATCCGAGATTTTCCCTCCATTTCAGCTACCTCTGCGTGTCAACTGTGATTCGTGAAAAGGCAATATTGTTGCTTAAATCCAGATAGTTAGATAGTTAGTTGTTGTAGAGCATAACAAAGCTAGTCAAACTGCTTGAGGAATCTAGAACCCCCTAACTATCTTGTGATTTCACGCCAAAAGCCCGGCGAAATCAAACACGTGCATCAACTTGTTTCAAACACCCCTTACATGCACACAACGTTGTGGATTCTGATACACAAATTTGGTCTACATCCACGTACAGCCGTGATATATGTTAACTCACACCACATAGTTCGTCTATTTAAATAAATCATGACCGATGCAAGATCTAGATTTCCTTCTTATCTACTTGCATAGTACCTCCGTCGAGCCCCGCCAACTCTCCGAATGCCTGCTCGGCCCAGATTTGACCACGAGGAACCGTCAGGGTCTTGCATCACGCACACCTTATTTCAAGACAATTACATATAAAGATGTACATAAAGAGCCCGTAGCATTTTCGATCACAACATGTCTTTATCAGCCCTCCCTCATAGGAATCCTTTGGCAGTCTCTCCTGCTACGATCAGGAACGGTGTAGTAACCCATCCATATCTTCGTGCGCTTTCTTTCGTCATTGTCGGCTCATGATCAATGCAACTTTTACAGATGTTCGTGATGCCCATGACGCTCACGTCGTTTTTGAAGCCGTTCGGTTAAACATCCTTCCGATCATCCGACGGCGCCTCCTGACATCTGAACGTGACGAACTTCAAAGCGGACACGTTTATGTCTGGGAAGAAGCTCAAGACGATGGCGGGCTATTAAGATGGACAGACGGTAGACGATGGTACATCACATTGCCTGCATATTTACTTTCTTGCTTATCTCTTGCACTCACACTTCTAGGTCCCAAAGTAGAATGCGTGGCGATTATCTCTTCTATGAGGAGAAAGTTGAAACTACACAAGAGGAAAGGGATGTCAAGGCTGCCAGGCGGTCAGAATTTTTGGCCTTCTCGCCCTGCTATCATTTACAGAAAGTAATATTGTCCAGTGCGAAGAGAGCATCGGACCCAAATGCCATTTTGCCTATACCGACGAGACGAAAGGACAGGCCATCCAAGCCCGATGGCCTTACGAAACAAACTTACTCTGTGTCGGTCCATCTTCCGGGGTCAAGTGAGAGCCGGAAATGGCATTTAGTCGCTTATTTTTCGGTATGCTACAACAGGCTTTAGGCTTCGATTTTTCATCCTGACATCCTTGAATGCTTCTGACCACAAGGGTAGTGACTATAACACTCTGCCTGTCATAGAAAATTATGACTATCTCCGAAACGTTCACGTTCCGCATACAATATTCATGAACAGCAAGCTACACAATTCGCGAATCGATCGTTCTTCTCATTTTTCGGACGAAAGTGACATCTTAGAGGAACAGGCGCAGACAAATTCCAATTCACTGCCGTTGTATAATTATTCTGCCAGTCCCGTCACACCTGACTCGCCCCTTCAACGTTCCCCGCCAGCGACACCCTGTCGTTTTTCCCGACCACTGCCTGGGACAAACTCACGAGACCAAGATTCATCGTTGCGGCTCCCGCCATTACTTTTGGATGGTCATGCGTCGTCGTTTCCAATTTCGCAACGCGGTGAGATTGGAAAAACAATGAGCTACACATCAGAGGATCGCAAAATCCTAGATAGTTTCCGTGTGGTGCTCTAGAAATCTTGACAATAAGACCAGAGGATCTTTTGTATACTTTTCTAAGATCATAACCACCTGTACATTAATGTTGGCAGTCCTACGTATATTCTTTCCCCTGTACGCACAAAAAGATCTCGTTTAAATAGGACTTATTAAGCTTGATCCTACACATAATGCTTAGCCGGTATGACGGCCCGGGACGGTATCATCAGTTTTAGCCTTGTTCATTTCAGTTCTGTGTGACCCGGGCCGCTCGTGGCCCGCCATATGTCTCCGATATCTTGATTGATCGAGGTGGGTTCAAAATAAGCTATGTTGCTTTGCTGATCGCGATAAACCATAAACGTCTCTCCTATCGGAAGTTTGTCGGCCCACGTTAGAACCTTCAACCCTGATTCTTACTCCACAATGTTTGTTTTTAACCCTAAAAAGTTAGGTCCACGGACATTTGAGAAAATATACTGGCAGTGCTTCAATCGGTACGTCCGCAGGGTGCCATGCCAAGACTCTCAGGCTTACTGAACTTTTTGAAGAACTTTTTTGTTTCTTACGCACCTCTTCCTCGCCGAGGAACTCCCCGGCAAACCAGCGACGTAATTCCGGCGCTATGCATGGCCTTGGCTTCATGGATCAAAACGATTGGTGATAAGTACCATGCCAAAACTGGACCTGATATCAGGCTTCAACAACTGATGCGAGGACTAGTGTAAAGCTAGACGGCGCGGAAGCAGACTCACTTACACTCAAACGTTATTGAGATGAAGTGAAGTATGCAGATAACGAAAAACATATGTTGGCAATATTCACGTACTATTGGTATTCTGAGTGGGCAATCAGACGCATTCCTCTGAGCTCACCCACGACTATGAAACCCCTATTGTGAATCTATAATCTTAAGAAATTCCTCAGCCATTCAAGTGCCCAATGCCAAGTCAGTATAGATTTCCAGCGAGCGTGAGTGGCGCAAGACTGACTTTCAAGCTCGCGATCGGCGACGAGGTCGAAGAAACCACGCAGAGCTTGTAACCCGTGACGTCACGTGACAATCACCCGAGAATAAACCGCCACTCGCGAATTCTTCAGCGTTCTTTTTCTTTCGGACTTTGACCACCCTCATGAGAGAAATCGTATACATACAGGCCGGGAGACTATCAAATTATACTGGGACTCATTTCTGGAACACTCAAAAGAGCTATTTTACCGTAGATTCTGCAGAAACTATCTACGACTCTGACGTATCGTTTAGAGAGGGTCTTAGTCCAACAGTATGTCATTAAAATTCAATTATGTTAGCTTGACTGATAATTATGTAGGGAGATTCAACGTATTGTCCAAGACTTCTCGCATTCGACTATAAGAGTATGCCTTGTAACAGCGAAAATAATGACACTTTTTTCACGGCTTCTCAAATACAGGTAAATTTGGAGCACTTTCCAAATGCAACACTTTCGACTGTGCGAATGAAGACCAATTGCTCGATGCGGACTCTCCGGCGATATGGTACGATAATTCCGATAATTCACTATCACTTGCCCTTTTGAAGCTTTGCAGGAACGGACACATTGCAGAATATAGACAAGATCTCATTCCCAAGACAGCTTATCACTCAATATCTGACAATGAACATGCATATCAATCAGAAGATAAGAAGTCCCCACGGGAAGACATCCGATACTGGTCCGATTTCAATCAGGTCCACTACCATCCTAGAACGATACAAAAACTTCCAGACCCTGCGGAATGGGAGAACACAGATGGAGACTGGAATCGTGGACAATCTGCGTTTATCCGGCATGATGAGGTGATCATTGCGTTTGCTGCCTTGTCCTTGCAGCTCATACGGCGGGTACGAAGGATCATACATTGATGGATGGTGCTTTCCGATTATCCCTCGAGGAATGTGATTCTCCTCAGGTAAGCTTCGTCTTGATTCTTCCTTCATGTAACTTAACACTCGCCATTAGGGTCTCCATATCATGAACGATTCCACGAGCTTCGGTGGTTTTATCAATTCCTTTCTGACGACTGTCCGTGACCAGTACACGAAACTTCCGTGTTTTGTGGCGCCGTTTCTATCCACTGGGCTTGCGAAGCAACTTCACAGTGATGGTGTAAGTCGCAGTCTGCCGTGCGATCGGTTAATGCTCAAGTTATTTCAGTTGGTAGAAATTAGGAATGCCATTAATGATGCATTGTACCTACGCAGTCTCAATGAAAATGCTTCATTGAGTGTCCCAATCCAGCCGACTCTCATTTGGCCGTCGAGTCTGCGGAACGAGTGGCCTCGTGTCAAGCCCGAGGATATCTATCATGACTCCGCAATTGTTTCTGCTATGCTCGAAAGTGTTACAGTCCCTCTTCGGTCCGGTAGAATATTCCTTGCTGATAGGATGGATACTGACTCAGTCATCTGAAGGCTGCGAGGAAGTCGGGTCGATCTCTCATTGTTGTCTGGTGGATTAAACTGGCGGGGGAATACTCCCTTCAGTGAACTGACTGGTATTTTCCCGTTAAAATCTGCCACGGATTTTGATTTAAGATTGGTCAATTTGTCGGCTAATTCTGTTGTCCACGTGAGTCAAATCAACCAAGTAGAGCTATATCCTCTTCAATACCTTTTAGAATTCTTCCAATAACTCCCAATTTGCGCGTTTCGACGTCTCCAGAGGTTTTACTTCTTCCAGCAAGTCAGCTTATGATAATTGGTCTTCTCGTCATTTGTTCAATGGTCGCCTGCTTTCTATGTAAGATCATCATCTGACTTCACTATAAGGCAATATACTGATATCGATCACGCCGTCTGGAAGCGTTCACACTGAACCGTATCCAACACCCACAACATATTCAGGTTTATTCAGCAATATCGAAGTCCCATCGTCGCCTCGCAGAGACCTTCCCATCCATCCAGACCATTGCTCTGCGTTTTCCTCTCTTGTCACAACCAGCCAAACAGCAAATTTGTTCTCCTTGCACGCCTCGGCTATTCACGACTATCTCAAGAAGAAACCATCTGTGGAAGCACTCGGATTTGATGGCGACGATCTTAGAGATCTTGTCAATGACTTGTGGACTCTTCATGATAATTTCAATGACAGTGAAGACGATGGTCTTGATGGGTAGTTCTGTAGACGAAGACGAAGCGCTATCATTCATGGCCAAAGTCTCAATACCTTAAGGGAGAAAGACTTGGATTAGAACGAGGTACATTCTCGCGTCATTTCTTTGTCATATGTTAGATGCTACGACAGAGATTTTATATACTGACTTGTCAATCGAAGAGCGTCGTCGACCTCCGGGTGATGCTGAGTGACCAACTCTCAGATTATGTGAACGTGATTGGTGTTGAAGACTAAGGTGCGATGCCAACTCAAACAGGTATACTTCTTCAAAATCGACTCGGACATCAGCGAAAAGAATCCTATATCAAGTTCACAATGCTACCTATCAATTGCTCCTGTGAAAGTAGACGAAGACAAGTGGGGGTCAATGTATATATCTAGAATCGTTTGATACCTGAATATGAGCTTGTTAACTAAGTACTCATGATTCTCACAGCCATCTCCGTCGCTAACATGGCCGAGGGTCAAAGATGACATCATCCGATCGAATGTGACGACGTCTTGAAACGGAACAAATATAATGAATGGGTCTTACATTTCCATTCATTTCTTCCCGATCTCGACTACGTATACTAAATCTAATGCTTTTTCGTCCCCCCGCACGTTCAGTATCTCTTGCACCAAGAATTGGTGATGATGTATTGCCTACTCCTGCAGAAGAATGGGCCAAAAACACGGTCACGTCCATCAAACATTCTGCGGACCTAAACTCTCTCGGTTTACCGTCAAGAACAGCTACACCAGGTCCACGTGTACCAGGCGCATATCCGTTTGAAGGCGAAGCTGATTACTCGAGAGGTGTTGCATTGCATCATGGGTATATTCGTACTCAAAAAAATGTCATGGACGCTGTAATGGGAGCAAGAGCAACGGCCCAACGATATCTACCTGGCAATCTGGCTTCTTATCTGCGTCAGTCAGGAGTTTTCTGTCTGATATCATCGTACTCAATTTAAATCAAGCGTCTTCGACAGAAAGAAATCCCATCCGGCCCAAAGACAGTTCTCTCGCAGAACATGGACATGCCTCAGGCAGTGGTGTGTATTTCTTCTGGTGTATGCACCATTCTCATTCACGTTATCGCAAGTACAAAATTCTGGTGCAGTGAATAGCAGGAATAGCAATGAAGCACGGCCGGATCATCTGTCATCTGTAGCTTTGGCTAGCTCAGGCTCAGGTGGGGTAAATAACATGATTAATGCTGCTTTGGTTCTGACAGTTCAATATCTAGGTCTTCGGCACGACACAGATGAGATAAAGACTTTCCATTCAACGTCACACACCAATCCGGAGCTAGAACACAGATCAAGTCATTTCTCTGACATCAGCACAAGAACAACTGATGGGTCAGTGCTGTCTAGCCCAAGCCGATATAGTTCGCAATTGAGCCTCACAACTCCGAAGGCTGAGGTATTGCACTCTAGCTCAGAGACTGGAAATACGACTCATCGTAGTTCCGAACACGCGGAAATGAAGCATGGTCACGAGAGAACGTCGCCGAATGCAGATATCAATGAAGGCATTGTCGAGCGTCCAGAATCTCGAAATGAACAGGAGGCAGTCCAACGTATAACACGTTTGAAAGATGACACTATAGAGCAGCACGGTGCTGATACCCCTATTGGAAGCCCATATCCGGCATTTCTCGGACCAGTTGACTTTGGAAGCGATAAGTTTCTTGCAAGAGGTTCAGAACCAATCGACGTTGACATTGGCTCCCCGTCAAATCCAGAAGAGTCTCGAGATGTCCCTCATGCGGATAGCGCGATCGAGGGATCGCAGGTGAGAAACCAGCTTCAGCAATATCTCTGCTTCCTTGATCAATTGAGGTCCCTTGTAGCCTGTTCAACAGCAAATTGTCAACACCCAAGCCCGTACTCATCCCCTTGGTTCCGACGCCAAGTGGAATGGAGTTCCTCTGGAAGAGCAATATC
Source organism: Termitomyces sp. MG148 (assembly GCA_003313785.1). Classification (NCBI taxonomy): domain Eukaryota; kingdom Fungi; phylum Basidiomycota; class Agaricomycetes; order Agaricales; family Lyophyllaceae; genus Termitomyces; species Termitomyces sp. MG148. The sequence goes on along the minus strand of QLOM01018973.1, from coordinate 2,829 downwards.
AAAAGGCGTTGGATGACAACCCAGATCGTCAACTCAATCTGGCTACTAAAACTACTAAAAAGGGTATTGCGGTCGCGAAGCCAGCATACGAGGAAAGCAAAACTCAAGAAAGTGGAGTAAAAAGGTTGAAGGTTGACGTGAGTCGTACGGTAGATGACGACAGGGGTGCATCACGTCGAAGGACGACGAGCGTTGTCCTCGACAAGCCTGTTGAGAATCGCCAAAAGAGTCATCGGCCAGCATCGGAGGGATATACGCCAAGGCAATTGGCTTCCAATGGGCACACCACGTCACATAAGAGGGAGTCGAGCAGGGGCTCGCGCGCAAGCTTCCTGGATAAACTCAAAGGCGAGATGAAAGTCATATCGGGAAAGTTCTCGAATGACGAAGCGAAGGTGGAAGAAGGACGCCGTTTGATGGGGAAGATTGTTTGAAGTATGTATGTCGTTTTGATTCCGATTCTCGTCGCGTGTGCTCTGTTATCGTCTTTTCGACCATCTATATCGTGTGAGAATAACTCAATACTAGTATTGCTGTAAAACAAGAGATGATACCGCTTTCAGCTCTTATATACTCGATTGGCGGGACAGTGATGATTAATGATTAAGCACAAAGGGATTCATCATGAATGACGAGAACGTATCTTTAAAAGTTTCAAAGACATGATCACGAGAAGATTGCGACATAGGAGCATTGACAATTTACATTAACTTCCGAGCTTTGAAGACAAGGAACGGTACCAACGGAAAACGAAGACGGGTCGATGACCTCATACCGAACCATGTGTTCAACTCCTGATTTATACGAAGCTGAGGGTAGAAGCCACATAGTCACAAGAATACAGCCTCTAGACGACATCTAGTAGAAAACAGCAAAACGAGGCTCATAAGGGTCGTCTGTTTGCTCTTTCTGTGGTTTCCCTCTCGGGATCCATGAGAGAGAGCTAGGGCGACCAAATGATATATACTTGCTCGCAACTACTCGGAAACATCATAGATCGCACCGTGATATCAAAGAACCCCTGCTCTTCACTCTTCTCCACCCGGCCTCTTCCTTACTCACTTTCCTCTCGCATCAGGAGCCGACATCGTTATGATGGCTGACTTCACGTGTCGCTGATGAATTTGACGGGCCGTTCAGGGCCGCCCCAAAAATTAGAATGCGTTTACCGAGCGTTTACTCTGCTCCGGCAACATATTCAAAATGGCTTTGGTCTCTTCAAAAATTCCTCTCAAAAAGCTGTCCGACATTGCGGACGCACTGGTTCCTATGCTGTCGGCCAAATTTGACGCTATTCTCAGCTTCGCACCATCCGTGACAAAGTATCTAATCTTCTTCCTTGTCTTGCTGAATGCCCGATCATGGCCTCTGGCATGGCACCGTGAGTTGTAATTTTTTCTTGTACTCTGAGGCCCATAGGACTGATAGTGATACGTCTCACAAGTCCGCGTCTTTCGACCAGTCTTTTATATTCGGTTCCAGCATAGTCTGGTGCGACTACGGAATGTCTTTAAATCAAGGGCCGCCAAAATGCAGGCAGAAGATGAGTGGCTGGATTCTATATCGCCCATCGGTGGTGATCCTCTGAACTATATCGTTCGGTATAACACCTGGGCTAGTGAGTTCCGTCAACAAACAGCAATTCCCTCGTTGAATAGTCATACAGGTATCGATGACAGTGATTTCAATGGTCATCTGAGCAACTCAAGCTACGCGAAGGCGAGTATTTTTCATACAACGAGCGGCTGTCCTTGAATGTCCAATCACTAGACATTAGATTCTGTGCGCTTCAAAGCTGCATTGGCCATGTTTCCCAGGTTTTTCTCCGCAGGAGGGTGGATGGCACTTGCAGGTGCCAATTTCTGCTTTCCGGATCGTTATACAATGGTCTGACCTTATTTAAAGCAACACACTACAGTTTCATCCGCGAAATCCCCATGTTAGCGTCTTACGAAGTTAGATTGAGTGTCGGAGGTTGGGACCAGAAATGGGTACGTCTCTAAGTCATCAATTTAAACTCTAACTCACTTCTTGTTGCAGATTTATATTGTAGCCAAATTCGTCACCAAGCCCTCAAAGAAGGGAAAGAAGACGTTGAAGCAGTCCACACCTCCCTCTGACGTTGACACAAACGGGACGCTTTTCAACGCCTCTCTGCGCACCGATAACGAAGTTTCTATCACCACCACCCCAGGCGACACCAGCAATCCTTCTCTCCGTACGGCCGACACTCTCAAAGCTGTCACAGCTTCCCTTTCCTCCCAGCACGAACCTGATGGTGCCATCCTCAATACCATTTCCGTCTCACAATGCTGCTTCAAAATCGGACGCATCACAGTCCCGCCCGCTGTAATTTTTGCGGTCAACGGTTTCAGCGTTCCCGCACCTCCACTGGCGGACGGTTCTCCGGCCATGCCATATTCACGCTCAAACCCACCGCCACACTGGGCACAGGCAAAGGCCGTGATGTCAAGATCCCTAGGAGGAAGCAAAAGGAAGCTGCAGGAACTTTTCAAAGGTGGATGGAGGAACGTTCCCGAGGCGGAACGCTGGTGGGATGCGGCGATGAGTGGTGCTGTTGATGAGAAGAGGAAGAAGGGGTTGGATGTTCTGCAGTCGTTGGGGTTGGGTGTCGCTGGCGCAAGGAATCTTTGAGATGCAACGCGAGAAAGCTGCAATACTTTTGGAGGTGATACCCTAGACGATATTCCAAGGACATAGTAGTAATATATAGCGAAGATATTCATAATATACTCCATGACCGGAGGATCGCACCCTAAGACAACTAGTCATTGATATTATCATTATAGACTCGTAATGGGTGTCAAT
>QLOM01018931.1:0-10824 GCA_003313785.1 Termitomyces sp. MG148 | reverse complement strand
GACTGATATTAGTATCGTACCTATGCAGCAGTCGTAAATATGACAAACTGTAGGTACGATACTTTAGTAGATAAAATAGACGTGAGTTTGTTATGCACCCTCAGTCTCATATAAATGACCGAGGGTATCGCACATGAGCGTCCGTATATATATGTAAGTGTATGTCGTGTATGGAAGAAACAACGATGAGATAAAGAGACAAAGTAAAGTGACAGTGGTAGATGTCGGTGGCCAGCATTCAATGAGAGTTCTTGTTTGACCATGGCCGACGTCTAACACAATCAAGGAGAGAGAACAGCATAGGCGAACTCATCCACAAAATCACTAAGACGTAGATAGTAAGGTATGGCATACTTCCGAAACTCGGGATCCACTCAACCCAAAAGCCGCATGAGCATGACATAGAGAACATCTCTTAACGACAGTCTTGTGAAACGGATAGTTGCCCTTTGCCACCGCGTCACAAAGCTCTTTGGTTACCGGAATCTTGAAAAAAGTTGGGCGCGTACCAACCATGGTAACTCCGGGAATGACCATCACATTCATTTCTGGCAATCCCTGGCTCTTCCGTGTGTTGTAGTTGATTTGACAAGCTGCAATGGCCCGTGCCATGAGCTCCGCGTCAATACGATCTCCACGACGCTCAGACTTGTCCGCCTGTACCACAAGAAATATGTTGGCAAAGGAGTCTAACAAACCATAGGGGTTCATCAAACAAACATCAGCCTCAGCCCTGCACGACAAATCTCCAGCCATGAGCAATGGAATTGGATAACGAGTCACAACGACGCGATTGTATTTTTCGAAGCCGAGGTACTTGAAGAGAGATAGACAGAAAAGGTCGACTGTTGTTTCGGCTGAAATAAATCAGCATGGAAGAGCACGCATTGCAGTAAGGAGCAAACTAGATTGAGTCTCAATCATGTACAAATAACTGAGAATGCTCTGCACCTGGGGATCATCGACCTCGGCCCCGGCGTATCGAAGGAGATCCGGATTGATGTGATTAGGAAGATCAGGAACGAGACCGAAGAATTGAGCGGGGGTTTCTTCCGCAATGTGAATATCGAAACCGTCGAGCTGGTCTTCGGACCAATCACTATTAGACATAATGCATACTAGTAGATTCTTAGGACGAGATCCTCACGAACCATGAGATTTATATATTGCCAAGGAAATCCCCACGATCACGACGAACTGGCTCCCCCCATGAAACCTGTTGTGTTGTTCTTTATTTTCCATCGCTTCAGTGAGGTTCTACCAAACTGTTCTACATATCGATGTGAGTCCAGCACGAGAACAAAAGAGTAGCACGAGATCTGAATTAAACCATGAGATAATAGGAGACGCTTCAAACTCGCATGGTGATTCCAGCAAGATTTACCGTTCTTTGTTGTGCACAGTTTTTTGATTGAGCAGCTAGAGATTTTGCTCTTCCCGCAACATTTCAGATGAGAATAAAGTACTCATTGATTTAGGAATACAAAATGCTCAAATCGTGTGAAAAATATCAATTACTGCTGAGTCACGAGAAAAGTCAAATGCAGCTGACTCGTGACATCATTAGCAAGCACGTCTTATGTAGCTTGGTCTCTTCTCAAGCTCAAGCTCCATATATAAAGCAATCACTTCGTTCCCACAGGCTTACACGCATATCGACACATACAATGAGCTCTAGTAACAACCACAGCGCATCTGATCTCTTCCCCGTTCCTTCGTCTCTGTCTTCGCCTCTCATTCCAAAGCACTGGCCAGGAATCAGTACAGAGTCAACTGCGGCGTTGCAAGAAGTTCTAAAGGATAATCATGTCAAGTGGAACATCTTCTTCAACGACAGTGGATTTCATAAGTGTGTACAATTGATGACATACGGGCGATATCAGACTAAATTATCGACTCGTTAGCCACATTGCACATCGAGCGATCGCATATTGGGCTCTCGGCGCTGCAGGCGATTTGATAAAGGCAGGCTACAAAGCTGATACTAGGTACCAACGTCCTGCGTTCGAATCGCCTGAGAAGATCACGGAGAAGAATCTCAAGGATCATTTGGGAGACAGACAGTGTGTCTTGATTATCTTATCTTGTATCTTGTACCATCTGATTTATCATCGTCTTAACAGGTACTATGGGGCCTATTTAGCTTTCTTTGCCGATGTGGTCCGCCAAAAGGGCGCTGCTGCTGCTGTCGAGCAGTACATCTTTGCCAAGGACATCAATATTGACCCTTCTGCGAAAAAGAAGCCCGACATGTTCAATCGTTTTCTAGGAGGGCTCGTCCATCCAATGATTCACCTTGGATACGGCCTCGAATTCAACATTCCAGGCATGGTGATTGAAGGCAAGTGACGAAATGATGACGTCATCCCAAGGAACCAACCTTTGATCCACTCAGGTCTGGCTGAAACCGCCGTTCATTCTGATGACTCGACCTGTGGAATTCCTGACAATTTCTTTGACTATCCTGATAGTGCAAAGGGAACAACGGGGGATACTCTCTCGCGCTTCAAGTCGCTTATCATCTCGTCTGGTGATTCAAAGTTGGCCAGTGATCATGGTGCCCACGTCTTTACCGTTGTGGCTCGCATTATCAAGGATCCAGAACTTGGCAAAGTACCAGATACAGATTCAGGAATGTTTGCATATACGATAAAAAATCATGTTTCCAAAATCATCGAATATATGTCCGACTGGCGCGTCGATGGGACCAATCCGGCTGACGTGGATAACAAGGTTCAGGAACTCAGTTGGTTGAACTCTATCCTCTATGGCATCGGAGGCTGGTCGAAAGATAGGCCTTTCAATGCCGACTTCTTCCAGTACGTCGTTTTTGAGGCTCGCCTTGTAGTCCAGACCTAACTTGTGGTGAAGTATGCATTTGGTGACGTCGTCAATTTTCCTTGCCTCATACGTGGCATGTTTGAAGCCATCGTCCATCGAGCATCTCCTCCGCGGATATCTCCTCGTCTCCCTCGCCTGGTGGATTAGCCGTGGCCGACCTGCTCCCAACATAGCGGAATTTTACGCCTTGACCACCTCCTACCCGTCACCATCCGGCGCCGTTCCCTCCCCACATAAAGACGCCTTGCGGCCCACGGACCCGACCAAAGTTATCACGCCCAACGCCTGGTTACCAATCATTCAAACGAGTATTGTACATCCGGACGACCACCTACCGAAGCTTCAGAGGGCGCTGTCACACTATGCGTCTCTGTATGGTACTAGGGAGGCGGGGCAGAAGGATTTCTCTGGGACCGAGCTGGAGGGCGCTGAGAAGCTTGACGGAAGCTTGTTCATTCGGGTTGCGGGACTGACTGCAGAAAGACTTGGGAGGGTGAGGGAGGGTGAGGAGGCAGGGCGTTGGGATAGGAATGGGTTTTATCAGGCTAAGCTTTGATTTTCTTCGAATAGGGATGATATTTTATCCGAATCCTCTTCTCTTTCTTTTTTCGAGAAAAGTAACATGATCCTCATGTCGGTCATCACGAGCAGAAGTCTTGACATGAAGCAGACGAGATCCGGTTTTCAAACTAGTATTATGATCGTTGTCCAGAAGTCAAATAAAAAATGATGTCATGAAGTTTTGTCCAAGATTTTTTGATCGAGTTGTATGCAGGTTGACATGTCCTCAGCACTGAGAGGCACTTACGATCAAATCATATGCGCCTAGCGAATAGAGAAAAAGGTGAGGCCTAGGGTGTATCGAAGCACTTCACATTCCTGCTAAACGGTAGATGAATAATCTCTGTTTTTGCCGTCGACAAGCCACACGCAAACGTATTCTTTAGTCTAATCGTTTAATTCGTAAACATCCAGGTTACGTGCGTTGTCAGACTCACTACGATCTTCATTGTTCCCAGTCTGCCACACCTGCGCGTAGCTTGCCGCAACATAGATTTCTTCGTAGATTTGTATGTGGTGGACGTTAGCGCTGTTTCACGTCGCTGTAACGGTTGATTGTCTTGACTAATTTATTTCACTTCATGACTGACTTGAGCAGATATGAAGGAAATCATCATGATGACAGATGTACAAAAACTATATAACAGGAGTTGAGAGTTTTACCGAGAAGTTCATAAACTAACGTATCGTAAGTATGTAATGTAACTATAGTGACGCCTCACGCCGCTTATCAAAGTCCACATATCAACTACTAAAGACTGAGCTTCGTGGTCCTGGACCAGGGACCTGGACCTGCAGATACGCCGCTGGCGATCCCATATTTGCAAATGTATTCTTGATATCCCTCACTTGCTGCGCACTTAGCCCGCCAACACCAGTCTGATAATACTGAGCGCTATTAGCAAGCGTCAAAGGATTCAGGTGATATCCGTTCGGAGCAACCATTCCCAGATGGTGTTGCGGCTGTTGCACGGTCGTCCCATTAACGTTTGCAGGAGAGTTATTAGTAGGGGAGGAGTGGTTAGAGACTTTAAGCTCATTTACTTGACTTGGGTCACCGGGGCATTGTGCCACGCCGTTAGTGAGAGGCTGTGATACAGGTATTGAGACAACGTCAGGAGCAGTGGCAGTGGCAGTGTTATTAACGCCAACACCGATGTGTGGCATCGTCATCGCTGCGCGGCTGAACCCGTTCGGAGTGACAGGATGAGGAACCGGTGTTGCCACAGTTATTGGAGTAGAAGTTTCTGACACAGCTGGAATACTTTGCACGCTCTGTGACACAGTGGACGACGGACGCATACCTCCGTTCGATGATATGCGCATTTGCGGCACGCCGAGTGGCGGGGGCATCTTTATCTGTTGTTGGACTGGGACGGCAGTACTGCCAACCAATGTTGGTGGTTTCGCGAGAGGGAATCCTTTAGGTGGCGGAGGTCGTTGGGGACGGCGAATCTGATGATTTGGATTTATGCCAAGCCTGAACGGGACAACCATACGCTGATGACCGTCGATGACAGCTGGGATCGAAGGGTCTGTCACCATATTCTGATGATCCAGCTCACCGAAGAACGTCATCATTTGCGACATATATCGCGGCGAATAGTCGTCTACAAGAACTCTATTTTGCTCATCTGATCCATCGGGACCAGTCGCTGGTTCATCGTCACTGTCGAAACGCCACCTTGCGGCTGATCTACTTTGTGTCTCTACCTCCTCAGGATCAGCCATGTCTACGTCTTCATTATCCTGTTCGATAAGCGTGGAACGCCTGGTGGCAACGGTGCGGCGTGGTGCGGCGTCTCGCCTGTCAACTAGCATCCGACCACCACGACCAACACGGGTACGAACCGCACGAGGCTGGCGTCTGCCTTCGAGAATGGGCCTGCCATCAGTTTCGGAGGGCTGGAAGTTGACCGGAATATACTTGAAGAGTCGATTGACGATAGGAACAAGCGGAGTCTGGTAAGGGTTCTATAGAAAGTCAGGCGTGATAAGCTGATCGCGATGTACACTGTATACTTACGTCAACTTGGTCCTCCCAATGATGATCCCTTTCTTTCTGTCGATTGAGCGCGGACTCGACGGCTTCATTGATGAGGGAAGTACGCTCCGAGGGACGTATAGCCACCTCGACAACACGGAGAGGCGTTCCAGGCTCCGGCCTGGCCTTCGCAGGACGTCTGTACGTTGCAATTAGCATTGCATGAACACGAACTGAAAACCTTGACATACACAGTCTCTGTCTTCTTCAACTTTTCCTTATCGACAAGGAGCTCCTCGTCGCCCCGGTCTCCTAGGGAAGGATATTTTCGTTTGAGATCGACGAGGCCCATCCGCTTTTCCCACACTTGCTGCGAACTTTGCACAACCTCTTTCTTACGGGTCTCTCGTTCAAGCAGAGATTTTGCAAGTTCCAGAGGGTAAGTTAATTCGGCCTGAAGACGGATAAGCTTGTCTGACGCAGGTGCTTGTTGTGCACGAGTCTTGCGGACAGCCTTAATCTCGCGTCGGCGGAAACATATATAGGATTCGTTGAGCGTATCGGATTCGTCAAACTGTAAGATTGAAAGACGGATAAGCAGATGCGCAGCGTAATAAGTTGCACTACTTACGTTAAGGGTAGGTATAATACGGTGTCCTCCGCGCTCCAGTCGTCTCTCTTTCCAATACGGATAGATGACACGTGCTATTCGAAGAAGACCCTGAGGAGGCGGAATCCATGAAGGTGCAGAGAAAGATGCGAAAGTTGGAGCAGGTAAAGGAGCTGAGAAGGTTTCCTGATATTCCTGAAAAGAGGGAAAAGTCATCCCGTGTTCAAGTCCCTGGAACAGTGTCAAAAAACAATTATTTAGAGCAAGTAAAGCCACACACATGGTGGAGATACTCCGTCTTTTCATGCGTCACCTTTTCGTACAGACCCATCACAAGCTCGAATTCATCCTCGGTAATGATGAGAGCTTGTGATGCCTCAGGCTCCTTGCCCTTGCCCTTTGCACTCCGGGCGGAGGTACGCGTGGTTGAAGACACGCTGCCTTGCACACTGGTGCCCTCGCCACGAGCTTCCTCATTGTTCTTATCAAGCCACTCCTTGTCGCGTTCGTCCATGTAATACGTAAAGCCTTCCGCAAGAGCGCTGCAACATGCTTCCTCGGCAGTCGTTGATGAAGCGAGATAAGACACGGTATCTTTCCACCTATCAGAAGGATACAGGTCCCTGTAGTTTTCCACGACACCGGTAGAGTCCGGTGTGGGGATGAATGCGGCGAGTGGCACATTGTGGCGCGATTTGTCACTAGCAGCCGCCCCACGCGTCGATCGTGACGTGAGAGGCGTGTGATGCGAGTGTGCAGAGAGGACAGCTTGCAGGTGATGTTCCTGATTTGGAAGGATGCGTCAGCACATTGGTCAGCAAACCGCGGGTCGCACAGCCACCGAAAAAGGAGCGCCAGGTGGCAACAGAAGAGGCAGCGAAGGACTTACATTGGCGTCCTCGGCATCAACGCCAGCGACAAGGTTGGTGAGCCGAACTTTCTCTTCATCCTCGTCTGGAATGAGCAAAACATCGGCCTCGTGGTCGTCGCCTTGAACGATCCTGAGTCGGGTCTTCTGGGTAATCCTAGCGCGCGGTCGAGACGGTGCGCCGGTATGGAGATTTCGGGGCATGTCATGAAGCAGGCGATTGGAGAGTTTCGGAAGGCAAATAAGTTAGAGGGGCTGGGGGATGTGGCTCGCCGTCGTACTCGCTGGCCGCCTCGTTTGCTCGGATTTGGGCCGAAAAATTGATTCGGGCCGAAAATTCAACGTGAACGGAAACTTGTTTGTCACACAAATACAAACACATGTCCCATTGATGTGTTCACGCGGTTGAGCACATGGAAACCGTTGTCAGATATCTGCAATATCATCAGTGATTTAGGAATAGCAGTTTTCAGTGCACCACTAGAACCTACCACCCCTTGTTGATGAAACATTATACTTGGGGGATATTTTTGCTGTGTTGTTAGTGAGATTACAGTACTGAAAGAACTACGCTACACCAGGCGTTCCTTGTAGGACTATCAATAACGAGTAAGAAAACAGGAACATGCAACATACTTTGCGCGTCTGTATGCCACTACTAAGTGTGAAAGTCGTATATTAGTGACGGGGAAGCACGTTAACTAGTCGTCGATCCACAGAAGAAAGTGAAGATTGATGAAGATTGAATTGAAAACTTACCAAACACCAAGACAAAAAAAACACAGTAAAGGCCTCAAAATCCTGCTCTTCATGTCCATACGATGCTTAAAAGGACATATTATCAGTAGTCTAAATACACATCGAGATATTACATAATTACACATACCTTCGTGACGTACACTAGGAACAAGTTGTCATGCTTGGGCATTGCAGGCGATAGGAATAAATGGGTCAACGATGTAGTTCAAAATAGATCTCAGCCTGTGTTTCGCAAAATAAGGTCAGGAGTAATTGGTCGAGCCACGTTCAGGGGTTCAATCACTGTTCCCTCATATGATAGAAGCAAAACCACGACATTATCTGTTACGCAGTTCAGTAACAGAAGGAGCTAAAATGACGAGTCTTAAAACAAACGTTACTCTTCTTGACTCAATTCAAGAAATCCTTGGGATTGGAAAAGTCGGCCCTACTAAGCGAGATCTTGGACAGCCGAGTAAATTTTTCAAAAGACGAGAGAGCTCTATAGCATAGGCTACAGAATACATTCTGGAGAGAAAAGAGACGTAAGCGGGCAGAGGATGAAACGATCCGGATAATGAGGCGTACCAATCAATCATTTACGGTCCTCCTCCTATTCCAGTGTTATGCCTATCGCGTGGATTAGAAGGAAAATTTTTTGACGAGAGCTCATCTCAATTTGTCGCACCTATCAAATCGACGGAAGGTGCGGAATGGCAGGCATAACGGTAATCTACCACGATGCAGAAAATTGAACAGTCGCAGGAGATAACATCGCCACAGTAACAAAGGCAGAGAAAAGAGGTTCAGATGAACATCTTATCCATCCCTCAAGTTCCAATTTGCAATAGATGTGAAACCCACCCGGGTTCCAAAACGACGCACCGAGATTTAGCTCGTCCTGTTCGCCGCTACGCAGAAAAAAAAGACCTTGATGAACAGATATACGAACATTGCGAGCGCTGCTCTTGAGTGTAAAGGAGTAGGAGAACAAATCGATTACGTGGGGACGGAGTTGGTGGGTTGAGGACAAGAGCCTTGCCTTGCAAGTCGAGCACACCGCACGTGGGCAACAAACATCGGCAATCTCCGAAGTACTCGAACCTTATTTTGCAACAACTGACCATTTCTGGTATGGGCAGACTTGGCAATTGCCTCTGAGAATATTAATTCTGTTCGAGGACGAAATTGTTAAGTACCTCACTCTGTACAACATCCGCTCAATGTTCATCCGGTTCTACCGTACAACCTCAAGTACAGGCATCCTCAATTACAATAGTCTCGAACACTTGAACTATCGAAGGAAGGCCACAACATCGAGCACTGTATCAGCCCGAAAGCGTCATTCCGCACTTCGACTTTGGCCTCCCATATTTGCAATAGGACTAAAAACACATCCAATGGCAAATCCTACGATAAATTGATAGAACACATTTCGATGTGCATGATAATTTGAATGTGGAAAAGCACACTATTTGTAAAAAGGAGATCCTTGCTCATTCCACATTCTTAGTACATACAACAGCGTCATGCAATTTTGGTAATCGCCACTATCTTGTATAGCCAGTTGACATTTCCAGATTTGGCATCGATTTCTAAACGAAACAATTAACAGACCGGCCTGAGCATGTTTTTGCAGTCACGGACCGAGTTCCTTCCGTTCAAGATAAGTAAGCCGATCTCTAATCTAGTCAACAACCATTTGCAAAGTCGAACAAACGCTGAGAAAGCTATGTGGCTGTTGCCTTGGAAGAAACCGCATTTCGGACCGGTATGTACAAGTAATTCCAAAGTGACCGGGCTGTAAAACAAGGATTGAAGGTCAAAGGACAAGCCTCAGTCTCCATGAGCTCTACTTTTTTCAAACGAGACATTCTATGGATACAGTCTGCTTGTTTCTTCGAATCAGTACTAGGTAAGGCATATCAATTCCTTGTCATAAGAACATAGCGTGAGCAGGGCACTGGGCAGAGGATACACGTAGAACCGAGAATGTTAAGGCAAGGACATTTGGGTTTCGAGATTCCCGCTTTAAAACAGCCATGAGACAGCCATAAAATCATATTTGGTATGTATACATAATCTGTACTACGTATTAATACGAGTTTGAGCCAATTTGAGACGCCGACACGGATTCTGGAACTCATGATATGATTGAATTATGGAGGGATCAGTCAAGTGGCCATAGAGAAAGCTCACTCTACGGACTTGGGCGCCAAGATAACTTTACAGGTTAATCAATAGTCTAAATCAAGTTGAAGTACATAGTAATTTAGTTCGCATTCTGCGGGCCAGAGTGATTGATATCTTACTGTATATAATCCACGGCTATCGTGTTAAATTATGTATCGCTAAACTTTGGAAAAATAAGCAGAATCTTTCTTTCTGACTGCCAAATTCAAATGTCAATACACCTCATATTAACATGCTCACAGCTTATATACATACAATGCATGGCTGCCGAAACACTGAGCATACAGTACACCGGTACCGAGTTATAGGAGCTCAGGAAAAAACTTCTCGCTGACAGCGCTTGTTCTGACAAAAGCGATTCTTGACAGCATGGAGAAGACGTATGGTATGAGGTTACGTCCCTGATAATCTGGGTAAGAGTGGTCGTTATGTAAGACGTCTGGAAGTAGTGGTACATATGGGCAAGTTATATAAAATCAACTTAAACCACATGGATCCACACGGGCTGTCCATAAGCCAGGCCCTCAGACCTCAGGCCTCCAGGTTTCTTCACCGTCGAGCCTAATGCTTATAGCTAGTTACCAGGATGCATTGGCTCTCAGGACGGGCATATAGACGCGCATACAACATACGCCTCAGGTTGTAAATCTGCAATGTAGAAGGAACCATGTGAAGTCACGGTCTGAACGTGAGTACTTGTGTATACTTGTCAGCACTGTCCAGAAGACTGAACTCGTGTTGACGCATGGAAGCTTTCAGAACTCTTTATCCGGTGAGAATGATTGATAGATAGCTTTTCTGATTTGACGGTGGCCCATACACATGATATACACCTGGGTATTGGCGTCTCACATCGATGATAACCATATGCTCAGAAATACAATGTTGGCCGGAAGAGAGTTGTATATGTAAGTATCTTATACTTATCGGAGCAATTCATGTTGCGTGATGCGGAGGAAGACCGGATCTTTCCGATTTTTGAATGAGATGGTTCCTAGATCTAGAAGACCGGCCGGATGATTATTCCGC
>QLOM01018914.1:0-25590 GCA_003313785.1 Termitomyces sp. MG148 | reverse complement strand
TACTGATACAGAAGTACCTGGTAGTTACAGTGTTATGGTGAAGACGATGATTCAAGTGAAAGTAGACCTAAGCGTACCAATGAACATGAATGAAGCTGATGCTCCGGCTTCATTTGTACCATGAGTAGTTGAGCGATATTCTGATGATGTTCCCCCAATGCCCCATTTACCAGCGTAAATGAGATCTGTATCATCGACAAATATCATTGTGGACAGTTGGAATTATCAGCAAAAGAGTGACAAAAATTTTCAAAAACACTCGGAAGAAACGAGCAGCTCAGTGGATAAAGATAATGAGAGAGGGACAACAAGGTCTCTGTGTGGCCAAGTGCATAGCCTATATGTAGCCCATCAATTGTTATGGCGTTCCACGGAAATGATGTATCATAAGCAAGTCGTGTTTTCCAAGGCATTATGCATTAAGCTTTAAGGTTTGTTCATGATATGTACTTCGTGACTGGTTCTTTGGACCAAGTTGGGATTTCAAAATGCGATCGAAATACGCGTTGAACCACATAGTAGGTGCAAAAGAAAAACGAGGTTTCCTCATATTGCAAATCAGTGATAAGTTACATATAAAGTATATATAATACACGTGCGCTTGATGTTAGATTAGATTACGATAGAATTTTTGTCGACTCTGCATCTTAATCTTTCTAACTACAAAAGTCAAGGGAGAACACAAGCGGTGAGAATTTATTTTGTCGTGCATGCATCCATTTAATTCTGTAGATGCTCGTTCTTCCAGGTTCATCTGCGATCTCTCGGCCTAAACGAGATGTGCTGCTCAAAAGCATCCAACTGAATAGCCCCGATGTCGTGTCCGTTGACGCCATCTGGATCCATCTTGTAAAATGCACGACAAGCGAAGCAGAAGCAGAATTTTCCGATACCTCGTCCGTCTCTCGAAAAGTCCTTGATCGACTGTTGAGTTACGGAGATGATATCACCCTGAAGGAAACAAGGGAACAACTATTACGACACGACAACATCGTCTTTGTAACCCCACGACCAGGATCCATTTCCCCGTGGTCAAGTAAAGCTACAAATATCGCTGCACTGTGTAACCTCGACACGCGCATCGAACGGCTGGAGCGTGGTATTGCTTTTGCTTTCACCATGAAAACTTCGTCCACCCTCCAAGACAATCTTCACAAATTTTCCAACTCTATCCATGATCGCATGACTCAAGTGTATCAGACGACACCTCCTGACGAAGATGCTATTTTTGCGAAGAACAAACCTCGCCCTCTTCGCACGGTCGATCTCAAAACTTTCTCTGAACAAGATGGAACGCCAAAGGAGAGACTCATGAATGCTAACAAACTCCTAGGCCTTGCACTTACCTCTGACGAAATTGACTACTTGGTAGAAGCGTATATCACAGGCCCAGCTCCCATCAATCGTAACCCAAGCGATGCCGAGCTATTCATGTTCGCTCAGGTCAACTCTGAGCACTGCCGGCATAAAATCTTTAATGCGTCATGGACGATTGACGGAAATGCGTTCGACAAGTCTCTATTCCAGATGATCCGCAACACGGAAAAGATCAGTGGTACAGGTACCATCTCTGCATATTCCGACAACGCTGCCGTCCTCCGCGGCCATTCTGCACCGCGATTCTATGTATCTCATGAGCCTTGTCAAGGGGCTAACCCTGGTCTTCTCCATCTCTACAAGTCAGTTGAAGAAGCCTTCCCTATTCTGATCAAAGTTGAAACGCACAACCACCCAACTGCAGTCTCGCCTTATCCTGGTGCCGCTACTGGCTCAGGAGGTGAGATCCGTGACGAAGGAGCGACAGGCAGAGGCTCGAAACCTAAAGCCGGGCTCGCCGGGTTTACCGTGTCTAACCTTCTCATCCCTGGATACGAACAACCTTGGGAAACCGATTTTGGCCGCCCTAATCATATCGCGTCTGCTCTCGACATCATGATTGAGGGTCCGCTGGGAGCTTCAGCATATAACAATGAATTTGGACGTCCTGCACTTACTGGGTACTTCAGAACCTTTTCTCAGAGTGTCCCTGTCACTGAGGATGGCAAAACTTGCGAAGTCAAGGGATACCATAAGCCCATCATGATTGCAGGTGGATATGGGAACGTACGTCCACAGTTTTCCAGAAAGGCCGGAATCCAGATCGGGTCGAAGATAGTCGTTTTGGGTGGTCCTGGGTTGTTGATCGGGCTCGGAGGAGGTGCAGCGTCGAGTCAGGTTTCGGGGGCAAGCTCAGCTGAACTGGATTTTGCGTCGGTACAGAGAGACAATGCAGAACTGCAGAGGAGGTGTCAACAGGTTATTGATGCTTGTGTGGCATTGAACGAGAACCCTATAGAAAGTATACACGACGTCGGTGCTGGAGGTTTGTCAAATGCTCTTCCTGAACTTGTGCACGATTCCGGCTTGGGTGGTACTTTTGAGATTCGAGACGTTTTGGTCGCCGATTCTTCGATGTCGCCGATGGAGATCTGGTGCAATGAGAGTCAGGAGCGTTATGTCCTCGCCATTTCAGCGGACAAGGTTGATGTCTTTGGGACGATCGCAAAACGCGAGCGCTGCCCATTCTCCATTGTTGGCGTCGCCACTGCGGAGGAGGAACTGGTCGTTACCGACAGGTTGTTCAACCAAGATGTCATTCGGCTCAAGATGTCAACATTGTTTGGCAAGCCACCCAAAATGTCGAGAAGCGACGTTACTCGCAAACCTGCCCAGATAATCTTTGACACATCTCTCTCCAAGTATCTACCCAATACGAGTACGCTCTCTGATCGTCTTACCTCTGCGATCAATCGCGTCCTACGCCTTCCATCCGTCGGCTCCAAGTCATTCCTCATTACCATTGGAGACAGATCTATCACTGGTCTCGTCGCCCGAGATCAAATGGTCGGCCCCTGGCAAGTGCCCGTTGCGGACGTAGCCGTAACTCGTTCGTCCTATGGCTTCGACGTTATCGTTGGAGAAGCTATGGCAATGGGCGAGAGGACCCCAGTCGCGCTCCTGAACCCCGCAGCCTCTGCTCGCATGGCTGTTGCCGAGTCCTTGATGAATCTCACAGCAGCTACTGTTGGGAGTCTTTCCCAAGTCAAACTCAGTGCTAATTGGATGTGTGCGGCATCCAAGGATGGCGAAGGTGCTGCTCTGTATGAAGCCGTAAAAGCGGTTGGAGAGGAGTTGTGCCCTGCCTTGGGTGTTGGGATTCCTGTTGGGAAGGATTCGATGTCGATGTCGATGAAGTGGAGGGAAGGTGAAGATCAGAAGGAGGTTAGCTCGCCGTTGTCGCTCATTGTCACTACTTTCGCACCCGTGGACGATGTTAGGACTACTTGGACACCTCAGCTCCGGACCGACATCGACGAAAACACCTGTCTTGTGTTTTTCGACCTTGCTAACGGCAAGCAGCGTCTTGGAGGGTCTGCCCTGGCGCAGGTGTTTAAGGAAATTGGGTCTGAGGCTCCAGACGTCGAGTACCCAGCTGTGCTCAAGGCGTTCTTCGAAGGTTGCCAGAAAGTCAAGTCTACCGATGCCGGACTTGTTCTAGCGTATCACGATCGATCTGATGGTGGATTGTTCACCACAATTGCTGAAATGTGCTTCGCAGGCCGTGTTGGAGCTGAGATCTCTCTCGACTCTATCCACCCTTCTCAGGATCCGATCTCGACACTTTTCAACGAGGAACTTGGTGCTATCCTACAGGTCCGCCAGTCTCAGCTCCCTGAGCTTCTCGTCACCTTCGTCGCTGCTGGTTTCCCATCGACCTTGATCCACGTTATTGGTCGTGTCAATACATCTCCCAAAGATCAAACTATCACCATCATCCACGATTCTCAGTCTCTCTTCTCTACTACGCGTGCTGAGCTGCAGGAGATGTGGTCAGAGACATCGTCCAAGATGCAGGCCCTTCGTGACGATCCCACCTGCGCCGCAGAAGAATTCAGCCTCATCAAAGACGAATCACACACTGGCATTTTCTACGATCTTACATTCTCCTATCAGCCTTCTCGAAGCCTGTTCCGTAGACCCACGGTTGCTATTCTTCGTGAACAGGGCGTAAACGGACAAGTGGAGATGGCATGGTCATTTACTGCGGCAGGCTTTGATGCCGTCGACGTGCACATGTCTGACATACTCTCAGGCAGCATTAGTCTTTCTGGATTCGCTGGACTTGCTGCTTGCGGTGGCTTCTCCTATGGCGACGTCCTCGGCGCTGGAAAGGGATGGGCGCACTCAGTACTTCTTAACGAGACTGCTCGCACCGAGTTTGTACAGTTTTTCAAGCGCGAGGATTCGTTCGCACTGGGTGTCTGTAATGGCTGTCAATTCCTTAGTCACCTCCGTGAAATTATCCCTGGTGCACAGGATTGGCCTGATGTTAAACCTAACAGGGCCGAGCGGTTCGAGGGCCGTGCGTCATTGGTAGAGATCGTGGATAACGAAGTCAGTCGTTCGTCGGTGTTCTTCAGTGACATGATCGGTTCTAAGCTACCTGTGGCCGTGGCGCATGGGGAGGGTAGGATTGCATTTGATTCGCAGGAGACGCGTCAACGGTTGGAAGGGCAGGGGCTTGTGGCTGTCCGATTTGTTGATTCTCGAGGAAACCCGACGGAGAAGTACCCGTTGAACCCCAACGGCAGCCCTGGAGGTATCACTGGTTTCCAGACTCCCAACGGTCGTGTGCTGGCACTCATGCCCCACCCCGAACGTGTAACGGCGTTAGAAAGCAATAGCTGGTATCCCCCGTCGTTCCAGGATACATGGAAGGGGTCCGGGCCCTGGTTTAGAATGTTCCAGAATGCAAGGAAGTACTGTAGTTGATTAAAGGTGAGCCTTACTTTTGAGGAATTTTGAAGTCGTGTTGACATCGCCTTCTTTACTCAGGTTTAATGAATAATGGATATGTATTGTTACATCTAATAGAGATTGAATCGCGGAAGCATCTTCCCAGTTTGATGGCCTGCAAGATTGTCTCTGATCATCTCTGTAAAGCATCCTGGTTGTGGGACCTTGGTCTAGACCTTTATAGGATGTTTTCCGAATGGAATCATGCATTGCATTGTCTTCTGCAATCAATGGTTGATGTTAGCAAAATTATGGTCAAGGCTTGCATAGGTCCCAAGAAATCATGAAATCCGGCTAAGAAGGTAAGCGGGTAAGAAGTCTGGGCCAAGTCCAGCCTTCTCTTTTGTGAAGATTGTCTCTATCTAGAAACCTCTACTGATATATCCCGACTCGGATTCATAGTCCATCGCAATAATTTCTTGGTCTCATTTTTTTCTACCAGAACGTCTGCTTGTTGGATAGCAATCTGGCTGGTGCAGACACAGTTTTCATTACTAGCTGGCTATATGTCGAGCAAAAGGTACTGGATCCATGACTCGCTATCGCGCGTGGATTTCTTGCTGCATCCAATGATCCCCATCGCAGAATAGCTTGTGAGCTGCCGTGAGCCATATACAAGGAGACGCAGTACACGTCACCAATACACTCAGGCCAATCATCATCTGCAGGTTTGTTGTCTCTCGGAAATAGTCTTCTTGTGCATGATATTTTGGGCAACGAATTATTTTCCGCCTGAGTCATCAACATCGGTTTGCCGTGCATTTACCAGAAGCGGAAGTTGTTCCTCGAGTGTTTTATCATCCGAATTGCTTACTTCAAGGGAAAGCATCATGGTTGTTGGCACTATTTCCCATTTTTTTTTAGATGAGGTGCTTAACGTCGAGTCAATGTCAAACTTCAAGGACGTTGATTTAACCGCTGAGCTATACCTACCCTAAACGTGTTGCCAGTGAGGTATGGAGTGATTCTATTCTAATTACAAATGATTCTGTGCCAGACTCTATAATTTTTGTTATTGTTCTGTGTTCGATGCGACATAGGCAGCCCAACTCTGCTTCCAACACGTCTCGACGCGATTTGCCTCTTGCTCAACTTGCCCAACAATGCGACGACGACTCTTCCGCACTGTGGCATCGCCCCAGCTCTCAACACCGTCGAGTCTGATAAGCAAGCGGTTAAGCGACTCCGTGTAGCTATGAAGCGTGTAGTTCGCCTGGTCGTATGCCAACTTTGGTGTATCAATGTCGCTGGCCTCCGCGGATAAACTTGGTGGAACGGTGACCGACACAATACCTTGAGGACCTTGGAAGTCGATTGTTGCGGGGAAGGTGAAAGAGTTTCGGAGTGTGTTGAATTGGCTTTCCAAGGTCTTCAAAACAGCGAGAGAACTGTGAATGCGAAATGCCGTTTGTATTTTCGTGGCTGCCTCATTCTGCTCCTCAAGGGTGTGTTTCGACTGAACGGGATCGGCCGGAGGTGAAGGAGAACGCTGAAATGAGGTGGGAGTCTCTGCTGGATGCTCGGAGGGGGGTTGAGCAGGCAACGGAGTGGGAGATGGAGGTCTGAAGGAACGATTCTGTGCCTAAGGATATTTATTTGAGACTTGGAATTCTAGTATCGATGAAAAATTCTCGTCCTCACCTGTCGTAGGCGATGTGCTTGTCGTAGTGATTCGCGACGTCTCTCTTCCTCTTCCAGAGCTATTTTTTCCAGTCTCTCCTGCTCTTCTCGCCGTTGTTGGATTATCTTCTCTTCCTGCTGCCGCCTCTCATACGCCCGACGCCGCTCCAAAGCATCGCGGTAGACCCAATCATTATCTATATCCTCTTCTTCATCAGGAAGATACTTCGCGCGTTGTAAACTCTCGGCACGACGTTGCGCACGTTCTCTCTCGAGGGCCTGCTGCTGAGCAAGAGCCCGCCTTTGAGTTAAGGAGGGTCGAGCATAGTGGGGTCCACCGTAGTAATAGTCGGCGGGATCGTAGTATGATGAGTATAGGTTAGAAAAGGGATTGCTGAACATGAAGGGATTCGAGTACAAGTGTTCCAGAAACCCCAAGGTTGAATATAAAGGATATTTCTGGTTGAATAGAAAACATGGATCATTCTATTGTTCACGACCATTGTCTCGCCGCTTCCTTGCCGCTTCAAGAATTTACTGGAAGATCATGCCTCTTAGTGACGTCACCTCCGGCAACTCAATTGTCGATCAACGATCTGACCAACCGGACCCAGATTCATCGGCTGAACCTGTACGAGAGCAAGCTGATTGTCAACTCAAGGATGCACTAAAACGAGGTTGAACTGTAACGGTGGGTATGTGGCTTGCAGTACGCGTAAACATTGGCAAATGCAAAAGAAAAAGAAAACAGGGTCGAGCTGTGGAAGACCTCGAAGACGTTGGATACAGTGCATGACTATATAAACGAGGACCGCATCATCAATGTGATTATCAATAGTAAAGAGAACATCGGTGGCGAGGCAGCTAAAGCGCTGAAGGATTACTGTCAGGAAAAGTTGTGATTAAAAGCGATAGGAAAGGCATAAACTTTGATTAGACTAGCAGTGAAGTAAATGGTTCTTTCGAGCAGGGCCGAAAATGTTGCGTGTCTTCAACTCAGTGTCGAGAAATTGCGCCATGACAAGGAAAAGACCTATGCCTGGATCAGAAGTCGCTGCCCCTTCAACTCTGTGTAAGAACTCCTGATAGCATACTTGCTGTGTTTGATGCAGGTGGTTCTTCAAGCACTTCACGAGATCGTACAGTGGCAGGTAAGAAGCAATAATCTATATCATGGACTAGGGTCTCTTTTGAAATCACGCATAGACATTGAAATTCTGAAATGTGACCTCCGAGTCTATGGGTTCTAGAAGGCTGCAGAATTTCGTGACGAAGTTTCAGAGTTTTCATATAGAGGAGTGCTTTACACATTAGATTGAGGCACCCTAGATAGTCCGGGGGTCCTCATCTTAGTGTACCAGGCGCGTGACAGGGTGGCGACAAGGGATGTCAGAGAGGGGATAGCACAGTTTGTTCTAGAGGAGGTACAGTTTGGCATCAAACAGCCACAAAGCGGAGTGGGACATCTCGTCTGGTAGTTGATTAGTGCCTTATTAACTGTCGCAGGAGGATACTTAAGAGTGTACCAGCGTCGCTAGCATTTGAGTTGACCAGTTTAATTTAGCAGGAATCGCAGGGGAGCCTAGAGGATGTAGCTAGGCTATCCAAGGAAGTCAAGGTCAGCGTTCATCTTGGCCCCATCTCCAAAAAGGGAAGGAGAAAAGACACTATGACTTCTTGAAGTAGATCCTTGAACCGCTCAATCAAGTATTTTCCCACATGATTCTGGTGCTGACAACAGGAACATGTTACCCCAGGACAGGCAAAAACTGTCCCATTACGAGAGAAGGCTCATAATGTTAATATCTATAGAAGCGAACCGAGTATGTGTTTGCTTCGAGTCCATGTGGGGTATGTAAAATCTGTGTATAAAGGGTACGAGAAGAAGCGGCTTCAAAAGCCAGAGGTCAGCTTGAGCAGCGTCAAGGAACAATTGAAGAAGCTCAAAAGATAGTGTCAACAAAAGATCATAAAGACGTTGAGAAAACATTGCAGTTGTTAGTGTTTCTCTGCTTGTTTCTTCAGGCCCTCCGCCTGCGCATTGAAGCCGAGCACAAGCTTCTGATACATGAAGAACTTAACGAGATATGCCACGATGCCTCCAAACACCTGTGTTGTCTCGTATTTCGTCTTCCCATTGACCACGCTCAACGTCTGCCACCTGTCAACATGTAGAAGAAACTTGGGCAACGAAATATTTGTCCAAGCGATGCGATAGTTCTCGTGGTCAACAGTTGTAATGATTTCCCAAGCAGATTGTTTTTGGAACCAGCTGGGTTCACCCATGGTTGGTGGGAGGTGGACTGGGGCGATGAAGAGGTATTTGCCTTCTGCTGGTGTTTGGTCAGGCAGGGGGTTTCCTGACTTGTCTGTTATGGTTTGAGCACGACTTGGGGTCATATGTGTAAGATGCAGCATGGAAGTGAATAACCTGAATTCAACATACGTGAATGGGTTCCTGCGGCAGATGCTCAGAATGGGACTCGAGGTCGAATGAAGATCGTAAATACCATTCCTTGTAAGATGGAAAGTCCAGCAAGATAGACCAAACTTTTTCCCTTGGTGCGTCGATGAAAATCGAAGAGGAAACGGTGAAGACCCCGTTCTCAGCCAAAGGGGGCAAGTTTGGGCTCGTCATTGATTGAACGTACTTATTTCTCGTAATGTCGCAGCGATAATTAGTTTGGTGATGTGTGGCAGGACCTCTTGATGTCAAGAGACGAAAACAACGCCTGAAATTTCGCTTCAGGTAACGTATAATCTTTTAAAAAAGCAGGCTACTTATGTCGAGTCTTGCTGCGCAACTTGCGCAAAATGCTTCCCTCAATTCCGCACTACTAGTCGACAGGTCTCGTCGGAAATCAGCGGAATCTTACCTATTTACTGGTCGTGATGCAGACCAACACGACTTGGAATCTATCCACGCGCTTGGTGTAAATGGGTTGCTCCAATTGGCTTTGCTCAACCCTTCGCTAAGGAAATATGAAGATCAACTCTTCTCTGAATATGTAAAGGCAACGGATCGGACGCTTTTGCCGTTGGAAGCGAACGCGGAATTGGATACAGGAATCGCGGCGTTTCTGGCTTTGCTTGGGCCGTATGTGATGGAAGCACCTACTGGGAAAGTACTTGAATGGCTTGTACGGAGGCTTAGGTATGTATCTATAAAAACATTTTCTTGATATAAGCTTAAATCGAGGTAAACCAAAGAATCCACGAGTTCAATGTCGAAGCTGTCCTCTCACTCTTCCTTCCGTACCATGAATCGCCCCATTTTACAAAGATGCTTTCAATACTGCACATCAAGTGAGCTCAATGTTTTCAAATCACGTTCTACTTGCTCATTTGTCGCCAGACAAAATTCTACCTGGAGTTTCCTCTTGCCCTTCAAATCCGCAGCACAAAATCTACCTCGGATGTCGCTAGTCACCGAGATGTTACGCAACACGGACGTATCGCGTTTCGTTACATCACTTCTCCCCTCTGCCTTGAAAGAAAAGCGATCACATCGTGTTCTGTTGGCCTTCAACGCTGCGTGTCTCCACGACTTCATATCCCGAAGCAAAGCAATAGACGAAGGTACTGTAGCGTATCTACTACCAGCGTTGTTAGAACCTCTACAGAGTACGCCACCGATCAAGGACGCAATCGTATGTTTTCTATATTCCCGTGCGGGTGCGACTTGATTGATGGCTCTTTGCTAGCTTGGTTCTTACGTTCTCCTCGCTGCATTGTCTCATAAATGCCGCATTGCGCCCGCTGCACTCAGTGTTATCCTGAATGCGATGACTGCTTGTGCCGAGAACCTTCTTCCTCAGCAATACATTAGTGCAATACTATCTGTTTGCGAACCGCAAGATGAATTAGAGGGCTTTTCCAAAGCTACCCTGCAAGCAATCCTTCGCATCCCGTTCGTATGGTCACCTTGGTTCATGGGGTCTTGATCATAATCTTTTACATAGGAATGTTGAAAGAGAGCTGCGAACTGCTTCTGTTTGGATTGGAGTTGAAAAGATCCTTAATCCACTGGTATCTGGGCTCTTGACCCAGTACGTCATAGCACTCTCTGTCACTAATTAATATCTCACTTTTATAATAGCCTTGACGAGGAGAGTTCAGTTTCAATAATCGATTCCCTCCTCGCGACGCCGAAAATTCCTCGAATCGTTATTCAACGAGCTTCTCTTCAATTGGTTCGATTTGTCATTTCTACGGATGCCATCTCAGGAGCGACTACAGCGCGGCGTTTGCTTGCAGCCATCCAGCAACGTCACCCCATTATTTTCCAGGAGTCCATGGATGCAATCATACAGGAAGAGGATGTTGAACAAGAAACCATCGATCAGCTTAGGATCTCCCTCACAGTGGTGAGCAGGCCTGAGATTACCTATGATTTTTCACCTACTTACAGTCCTCAGGTCGAGAAAATGGACAAAGGTTCAAACCAAGGGGATAATATTGACATGATCCTGGCTTCAACAAATGCTGATGCCAAAGTCCGTGCTGTAGCTGTGACTGATCTCTTAGGCCGCCTTTCGCGGTCGGACCTCTCAACCGAGGACATAGTACGTTTACATTCACGGTTATCATCTTATTTTTCCAAACATACTCTCAGACCTCCATCCATTCCGCCCTTCTAGCCCGTGTTCAAGACACGAATCAAAATGTCATTGATGGTCTATTCAGCCAGCCATCTGCTATCCTCCCAATTGTATGTAGCGACGCGGATACATATATCGACTATCTATCGACTATCCTGACTGCCCCTGGATCTAAACCGAAACGTAGCTTCCTCAGAGCACATCTTACTTTCTTGGCTACCCATTTTATTCCTGCAAACACTTCTCGCGTGGGTGATGTCTTCCACAGGGTCATTTTCCCATTTCTGTTGTTTTCAAAGCCCAGACAGCACAGTGCAGAGGTTGTTTGGGATATTCTTGCGGCTCAAAAAACTCTTGGAGATTATGACTGGCTTGCAGGATGTACTTCTATTGTTGTTGAAGAGCGAGCCAAGGATACTGCTGACGCCGTCGAGAAGATGAACGCTATCAACACGGCTTTTTGTTCTCGCATAGCTCGTAAGTTCTTCCTTCTTCTTCTTGGGAGTGACCTGATTTTTCTTGTTCATTAGGGAACATCTTGAAGTCCAATCACTACCAAACACATTTAGAAGCTCTTATTGCGAAGTTGAAAGATAGCAATCCTCACACCCGAGTCCTGGGTTATCTTGTTGCTCGAGCCCTTCTCATACAATTGTCTGGTGAACACCAAGTCGAGGCTGGTCACCGAGTGTTGGACGTCATCGACATTGCAGAACTTCATGGCATGGAAGATTTCCCGCCAGACTCTGACGACTCGGACAAAGAAGGTGCATTGACTAAAGTCATAGTAACGAAGCCTAGCAGCAAAAATACAATCCAACGGTTGCAACTTGCGACCGTTGCTCTGTTGCCTTCCATACAGCGCCCAACCGGCATCGTTCTCAATTGGCTATCTAGAAAACTAGATGTAAGTCAATCCAGTCCTGTTATATAGTTGGTTCCCTATTGCTAAGCCATCTCAGGCGACTTGCACCAAACGGGGCTCCCGTTACGTGGAACTGATCCGCAAGGTATACAAACTAGCGAACGTGTCAAATTCTGTCCCTGTGTTTACCACCAACGTCCTTCGATCACTTTTTATTAACCTCAAGGGTGATGCGCTAGCATTTTTAGCAGGAGTATGGACAAGCTCATCGGACTCTGATCAAAATTCAGTTCATCTTCGGACTGTGGCTCTGCATCACGCTGCCGCCTTCTTACAAGCTCATCTACAAGAGGATGATGGTGTTGACTTCCAGACCATTTTACCCTCTCTACTTGTTTCGCTGCAGAGTTTAGACGTGGATGAACGCAAGGTTGCTTTGACTTGTGTTTCTATTCTGTGTCAACTAGCGGAGCATAAGTTCAAGAAAGTTTATGGATTCGACACTATATACGGGAAGAACGAAAGTGGGTTGTCGTTCTTTATGTGGCTAGTGTCATTTTATCTCATTGTATGATGTGAAGATCAACTCCAGTACTTGGATCGCGACGATTTGAAGACTTACTTAGATGCTCTCATGGAACGTAAAGATCATCTCGTGCATGATTCCGAGTACATCAAGGCATTCCACCAAGAACATCTCGGTAGAATCAAAGCCGACAAGAAGAAAATTTCCGAGTGAGTGGCCTTACTATGCTCTTTGATTTTATCCATTACTAATTTGAACATAAGATATAAGCATCGCGTCTTATGCTTTGTTGTCTCGCATGTAAATGCGCTCGCACTGCCTACCTTCCAAATCGCGCTCCTTAGAAGCATTGAATCCATCTCGGATAGTGCGAAGGCAGAAATCCTGCTACCTACCATCAAAGGTTTATTGGCTTCCAGAAAGAGTGATGTAACCTTGCGTGATTTGACCGACCTTGTCATGTCCTGCTTCGATGGCTCGGTAGCGAAGGATCTCAACGAGGAGAAAAGTGCATTGTGGGATTTGTATATATCTGTTGTCCGTTTCCACTTTGCACCAAGTATGTCTCTCGTGGATTGAAGTCTTCGTAATACTGATTTGTCCGTAGATGCTCCGTTGTCCTCTCGGACCATCATTGCTCGATTCCTTGAGCATGGGCTGTTTTCTGCCCTAAGCATGGAGCGCAAGATATGCTTATGTAACTTGCTTTTGGAGCTCGGGACGCAGCATGCAGACGCTGTGAGTCCTACTTCACTCGAGGACATTTTACTTCTTGCTAAAATATGATAGTACGCTGCTTGTAAACAGTTGCTGGCCCATCTCGTCGAAGATGTACCGTTGATCATCCACATCCTTGGTACTCTCCAACCGATCTCCGATACGATTGCTCAACCCGCAACGAAACGCGCTAAGACGACTTAGTGCGTTCAACCTTGGACATGACGGCCAACTGTACACTGACCTTTTGTGTTTCCAGTGCTTCCGAAAATATATTGCCTTGTCTTGGTCTCTTCGTAGAAGCATTAGGAACACGATCACTACCGGGTTCCCTTGATCTTATTTCAAATCTTCTTGAGACCCTCAATCGTGTACTGCAGTCGGTGACTGCTGCTCAAACTGACATAAATTATGTAGAGCAGCTTTTGATGTCCGCTATCGAGAATGCTGCAAGCAAAGTCAAGGAAGTCCCCAACCTTGCACCAAGTGTGATTCGTTTAGAGATTCTCGTGGAACTCATACGTGGTACGGTTGGGTCCAGTTTTCATGCTCGGATATCCGGAGTTCATTTCTAATCCTAGTTTCTGATAATCCTCAAACTTTCCACCAAGCTTTACTTCTGGTGGCAAACCTGGCTCGACTGGCGCCGGACTCTGTGCTCCATCATGTCATGCCAGTCTTTACGTTTATGGGTTCAAACGTCTTCCACAAAGATGACACCTATAGCTTCAAGGTGGTACAACAGGTACATTTATCTCCTTGTGATCATTCGAATTGTTGTAATTCCATCCTTTAGACTGTCGACAGCATTGTTCCGGTGATGGTTGCGTCGCTTAGGTGCTCGCATTCCCAAACGCTGGACCTATACATTGGTTCCAGAGACTTTCTCAAAGTCTTTACAGATGCCGCTAACCATATCCCGCGTCATCGCCGAACCAAGTTCGTCCCTATCAGTTTCTGGCTGCTCAGCCGCTCAACAAAGTTTCTTACAGATTCTTTGCTCATCTTGTCGATGTTTTGGGTACTGAAGATTTCCTTGCCCCAGTGTGCATGCTCCTAGTCGAGAAGGTTGCGAACAGGGTTACCAAGCAAGATACAGGAGAAATTCAAGCGTCTTTCTCTCTACCGACGTCCGTGCTTCTTCATACGCCCTCATCAATGCAAATTCGCGTACGCGTCTCCCCCTTTCTTCACACAATGGACTCATCAGCCTTGCAGACTCTTACCACCCTTTTGCATGAAAGCAAGCGTCTTGCTAGTCGCATACGTCATCCAGAAATTGTTGATCCGACATTTTTAGAAGTTTCCTCGTAAGGACTTTCTCCAAAGCCTAGTGAGCCTGCCGCTAATACAATCCTTAGGGAGGATGCATCAAGCACTCCATTATCAACACTTTTACGCCGTCGGTCTCAGGCTCTTATTCTTTTCGTTGGAAATGCTTTGAGGTCTCCTGCTACAGGATCTACTGTCTTCAAGGGGGAGCTCAGTAATCTTGTAGCGGCACTCATTTCTCTGGCAGCCCTGCGTGTTGACACAAAGCCTGACCCGGCCATTGACGACATTTGCCTGGCTGCTCGTACTTGCTTAAACAAGGCACTTAGCATTATGGCGGCTTCAGATTTTATCAACGGAATACTTTCAATGATCGAATCTGGAGACGAACTAGTAAGCCGGTTAACATTTTGTTGTGGTTTGAATTCTTACCTCTTCTCAAGGTTCAAAGTGGTGCTCTGTATCTACTCAGCGAACGTCTCCCACACGTCACAGAGAAGACCCGCCAAACTGTTGTTCCGACTATCGTCAAGATAGTCAGCTTCATTCGTGGCCTTCTCACGTCTCAACCAAACGAAGGACTTATTCGTGCTGCGTACGAGGCTCTGAGATCCATAGGCCTGTCCATGTGCCCTGGCGAAGAGTCGAGTCTTACAGAAATCGTTCCCTTGATATTAACGTCCATCCGAGGGCGCAATACTGCATCTGCTGCGTTGTCGGCTCTGTCACCTCTTCCGTATGTAGTTAACATCGGAAACATTCTAGTGTGTTCTAATAGTGTCAACCAGGACCAAGATTGGACCACGAATAATTCCTCATTTCCGTGACATTATTACTGAAACTGTAACCATCATCCATGAAGATCCATCTGGTATGCACCCTATACTCTCTACCCGTTTTGTTCGCTTAACCGTTCGGTCATACAGCCGCGACGGAAGATGCCTACGCCATTTTGCGTGGTCTTCTGGTTGCTATTCCAACCTTCTGGGGGGTCCGTGAAGCCACGCAGATTATCACGCTCTACATGGATCACTGCGTATCAAAATCTCATTCGGTGTCCCCTGTCATGCTCAGCCTCGTGAAATTACTGGCGAAACGTGCACCTTCAGATGTGCTTCTATCAACCTTGTTTGATCTATGGACCTCGTTTACGGCGTCTCTCCGTATGGTAAGATTTACTTCTGTCACCTTTTTCTATTTGTCTGATGGTGTCAACAGGAGCGCTTCGTCGCATACTTCGACGTCCTGGCAAGGACCTTGCGCAGTGCAGCTCGCACAGCGATACTAGAACATATTCGCCCTCTATTCAAAGTCTTCCTTGAAGCCTTTGATCTAGGTCAGGCTTCTGGATCTGAGGTAATGATTGATTTTTGTCTTTATTGGGCCGCATTGTACTGATCAAGAATCCGCATTTTCCAGTCCGAATCTCGGGCGATCTTAGCTTTCCAAGAACTCGTCGTCAAACTGAATGAACTCGCATTCAGACCCCTTTTCCGGCGTCTATACGACTGGGCCTTTGTAAACGATAATGGTATTGATATCATTGATTTCTCGGCATCTTTCTGATCGCTCGTCCCACAGACGACAGTTCCAAGAAAATTACTTTCTGTCATGTATACATAGCACTTCTTGACTTCTTCAAGGCAAGTTCGCCTCAATATCTCGTCTCTCAATGTCAATTAATTCTACATCAAGGGATTAATGACCCCCTACATGTCTTTCCTATTGGCACCCTTCGTCGAGACACTCAAGTCCTACACAATGGATAAATCTGACAATCAAGCCTTGTGGGATGGAATAATCGAAGCGCTTACAAAAAGCTTGTCATACGACGATGGGGGTACGTATGCTCTTGGTGATCTATCTGTTATCGGTATATTCATTCATTCCTCATACATAGTCTTCTGGCGTGACGATCGATTGCGCCAAATTGCTTCTCCGCTCATACAACAAATCCCCGTCTGTATCAAGTCTCCCACGGAAGACAAGTCGGCCTTGCTAGGCTGCCTTGTCGCCCTTATGGAATGTGTCACGGATGATATGCTTCTCAAGTCCATCAATCTCGAAGTGCTCATGCACACGCGCTCAGAAGATGTCAAGCTGCGTCTGCTTGCGCTTGCTTGCTCCACGAAGCTCTGGCAGGTGCATGGAGGCAAGCTTCTCGGTCAGTGCCGCGCTTTCTCACCGGGCACAGCTTGCTGATACCTTCGATCTTAATCAGGTTTCGCGGCGGAGACATCGACTTTCATTGCAGAATGTACCGAAGATGAAAATGACATGGTCGTAAGGGAGTCCTTTAAATTGAAAGATGCGGTGGAAAACGTAGCAGGCAATATCAATGGATTGTCGTGAAAGTAAGATGTATGAAGATGAAGGATAGATAGGTGGTATTTGAGAGATGATAGAACAGCAGTAAATGGATGGAATAAGATTATTAGCCATGCGAATTGGGTATCTAAGTAAGTGAAGTAGATAAAGCCAAAAAAAAGATCACTCCTGGATAAATCCACCACTAACATCACCCTCGAGAAGAACCTGCTCGATTGTCACACACCGAGAAAGGAGTTGAATGATGACCTGTCTTCCACACGCATTATTGATGAATGGATGCTGCGAGAAAAAAAGACACTGCCGTGAGCAAAAAATATCACAATAGCAGAAATGACTCATCAATACAAACCTTGGTAAGCTCACTCGGCGACGGCCGCGTCGCAGATGGTTGAGAGCACGACCGCAAAAACTCATGATAAACAGGCGAGAATAAGTGAGGCCTACTCAATGGAGGCCAACGATCTGCGAATTGCTGCGTCTTTGCGAAAGGGGGTTCGGCCTCTGCCATTTCCCATACAGTGGCTCCTAGAGACCAGACATCTACCTTGAGTGCATCGTAGGGAGGTCTGCATGACAGCAATGTTAGGGTGACCTAACGGTATGGGCAGAGTGAGAACGACGTACGATCGCAATTCTGGTGCCTGCCAATACGCTACGCCAACGAGATCTGAGCTCATGGAGGACTCATTTGGTAGTTGTATGGCATTGGAAAAATCGGCTATTGCGAGAGAGAAACATATCAGTTTTGTTTGATAGGATAGACAAAAAAAACTGCAGCTCAAGCACTTACTGAGTTTGAGTACCCCTTGAAGATTAACCAGCAAATTATCAGACCTCACGTCTCTATGCGCAATCCGATGATGCTGTAAAAACTCGAGTGCCTGCAGGACCTGTTGTCCAACAGCCCATCAACGCCTCTTCATCCCACAAGATACGAAGAACACTCACATCACTAGCAAACCTCGCAACCGTCCTATCCCCCAAAATCAGCCCACTCGGAACCAAACCCACGACATCCGCCAAACTCCTCTCCATAAGCTCCATCCTAATCCATAGCGCATCCTCCACAAGATCCACATACACCGCCTCCATCCCCAACACGTTCTCATGCCCCTGCCCCTGTCCCTGTCCCTCCCCCATCAGCTCCCTCATCAGCTTTAACTCCCTCTCCAGATCCACGAGCTTTGGCGATCCAGTCGGCAAAATCGCCACACTCTTGATCGCCACGATCGTCGTGCACCCGTTCGCTAGATCCTCCGCGTCGCGCGCCTTGATGCGCGGCGGAAGCCAGAGGTTCGCGATCGAGGGCGTAGGCGTGAGACGCGCGGCAAAGACGGACCCAGAGTCGCCTTCGGCAATTTCTCGCAGGTCGAGGTAGTATTCGCGCGGGTCGATGGAGTCGTCGATGAATTCTGCAAGGGGCCTGACAATTGCGGAAAGCCAGCCGGGGTAGCGGTGGAACGGAGGGAGGGGGGTCGTGGTTACGAAGGATGTTGCTGATGTGGGCGTTGGCACAGGCGCGAGCGCCGGGATGGGGAGTGAGGGAGCCGGGTGCAACTGTAGATGCTTGGGAGGGGTGGAGGGAGCGTCCTCTGGGATTATGACAATCCCTGGACGAGTCGGTGGCTTGATGCCCTGAGCCTGTTCTGTCGTATAATCCAGCTCCTCCAGCTCCTCCTTTTCTTCAAGCAAATGCACATCATCGTCCACCGCCTTTCTCTCCATTTGGAACTGAGAATGCACCGGCAGGAACGTCCTGGACGTATCAGGCGTCATTCTGCCATGATAATACTCCAATGCCTTCGCATCCTCATCTTCATCCACATCCTCCATCACAGGCGGACTATCCTCATTCTGGTTCTCGCTACTGCTCGCACTCGTGCTCCCAGATCCAGATCTGGATCCGGACCCCCCGGGCCCAGACGTACTGCTCAACGGCGGAGGCGACGACGGAGGAGGGGGCGGTGCAGGTCTTGTCGGCTTCGGTGGAGGGTGAGAACCAGATTGAACCTGGACTCGAGGTGGATGATGAATTTGAGTCCGAAGCTGAAGCTGGGATTGAGATTGAGATCGAACATGAGCTTGTCCGACTCCCCCGCCCTGGTCCTCGTCCTGTGGTTCATCCCTCCGCTCGACGATTGGACTCCTGCCGACGACATACCTCCCCACCTTCCGTACAACACTCACGCTCCGCGCGATACCGATCGTCGCAGACTCAGCAAGCACCGTGCTCGTGCTGCTCCGGCTCGATTCCCTCTTTCCTCCCTCTTCGACATCCTCTTCATGAGACGGCTCAAGCCCAGACATAGACGAAACACTCAGCGTGTCGCCCACCTGCCTGCGTGCGGTCGATTCCGAGCTTGAATTCCCGGGACGCAAGAGACCCTCGATGTCCTTCCAAAGCGGTGAGGCGCGAGGCGCTCCATAATCACCTTCACCCACACATTCATCTTCCTCGTCCTCGTCCTCCTCGTCCCTCTCTTCCCTCGTTCTCCCCGGGCTTATTTCCCTCCTCACACCTCGTCCATTCACCCTTGTACGTTCTTCTTCAGGTTCATCCCCACCTACAACATAATCATCCTCATCCCAACTCGTCGCGTTAGGATCATATCGCGCTGTCACAGCCGGCTCAGCAACAGACGACGACGGTCCATTTTCTCCGTCTTCCCCTTTCCTACTGGCCAGCCATTCTTCTTCTTCGTCGTCATCGTCAAACTCGCTGCTCGGGCTCGTGCTCGTATACCTGACATTCACATTGAGCGGAGGCACCAAATTCGTGCCTTTCCTCTGTCCTTGAACCTGCTCATTCGCCCTCCTCTGCTCAGCAGCCCTCTTATAATAATCCCTATTCGTCATCGGTGCCTCCTCTTTCCCCTCACCCCCAGCCCTACTCGACACCATCCCAGTCCCAGGTCCCCAGCCCAAGCCCAAGCCCAAGCCCGCCTCCTGCGCAGTCTCAAACACATTCCCAACCCCCTTTGCACTCCCGCCGCCGCTCGTGGTTGATATCCCCGAAAGCACCGTCTCGCCCCACGACGTCAGGTCCGTGCTGTCCTTCGACTTGTGCAGTGACAAGCGTGGCGGGAGCGCAGTGAGGCGCTTACAGAGCGTGTCTGTGTCTGTGTCTGTGTCTGTAGAGGACGAGGAAGAGGTGGAAGGGGGCCGTGTTAAGGGTGTGTCTGGTGTGGAAGTGCCTAGTGTTGAAGTGTCGTGTGTCGAGGTGGTGGAAGTTGGGGAGGGCGTTGTTGCGGGTGATGTGGTCGTGTTTAAGGACACAGAATGCACCTGTTGATGTAACGGGGGAGGTGGTGGGATGGTAAACGATGTGTTGGGTACGCGCGCATCAAATTCAAGTCCACGAAGTCTTTGAGGCGTTGTGTCGGGCGAAAGAGGCGCTCGTGTCGATGGGGGCGTGACGTTCCGTATTTGACTTTTCTCGGCGGGGCAATTTGTATACGATGCACCCGAGACGTTGTACGATGGGGGTGGCGAGGCCGTCGGCAGCTCGTCGATGATTTGGAACGGCCATCTGGGTGAAGTCATTGGTTGTTGAAGAGGTGAAGGGGACAGCCCGCTCTTAAATCCAGAGGTTGATGGTGCCTCTTGTGCGAAGCTGGTGATGCTCGTGGTCGTAGCATGGGAGAGTACGGATGTGGCTAGAGACCCAATAGACGGTGTGGGATGGTGACTACGATTGTGGCTATGATAATTATCAGATTGAGCCTGGTGCAGCTGTGGCGGGGACATCCTGGGCGTTGGGATACTCATTGGTGAAGCGATACTCGGGATGGGCGGGTGCATTGGGGGAGGGGAAGGAGTGCCAGGGACTTGACCATGCTGGGACGAGGTCGTTCTGAGACTGGGATATCCGAGGACTGGGTCGATGGGTGGGGATGCAGGTGAAGCAGGGCGATTAAAGTACAGGTAATGCGAACCGGGTGAGCGCGCAGCGTGACGTCGGTTTTGGATTTCAATAATCTCTTCTTCGGTGAAGCCTGCATTGGCGAGGTTTGCCGTCCATGTCGGCGGCAAGCCCATGAATCTACAGCAAGTCAGCGAGAGAACAGAAGAAAAGAAATATATATATAGATGTACCCTTCGTCGACATGAATGTTGTGCTAACCAAGAAATAAGCAACAGAATAGCAAGAGAACGTATTTACTTGCCGAGAAATTCCAGGGCAACGAGATACCCTCGTCCCCCACTGGCGGACCCGTACTCGACTCTACACTACCTTTCGAGCTCTTCCTCCCAAATTTAAAGAACCCGCGCTTCTTCTGCGCATATACAGGGACCGGTGGGACAGCTTCTGGTGGAGAAAGCGAACGCGACGACTGCACGTCAGATAGCAGGGACATCGCGGACCTGTTCACCGGGGATAGCGGGCTCTCTGGGGCGAGAGACACGAATGAGCGGTTGAAGTTGAGGTTGTAGTAGCTGCCGTCTTTGGGCGGCGGCGGCGGCGGCTTGTCCGAGTTATTATTGAACTTGAACGCCTTGAGCGTCGTCGAGAAGCGCGAGACCTTGCTGGAAGACGAATACGCGCTGTTGGAGCTTGCTGCCATCAAGCAGACTATAGATGCATCAGCGGCCTGCCCGTTTGTCTATGTTTTCTAGGAGATCGCGCCGTCTCTAACAGTGTGTCGGCGTTGATGTCTTCGTCGTTGCTGTCGTCGTCGCCGTCTGCGTGAAAGTGTTTGATCGTGTTATCCTTATTGTTTGGCACGTGGCAATATTTTTGGAGGTTTTATGCCTCACATTGTTCCTTCCTTGTCATAATCAGCTTCTTCAGTATCTTTGATGCCCAAGAAACTTTGCAACGCTTCAAACCATACTATATCAGTAGTTCTGCATACCTCTCTCGGGCAATATATCTGATGGTAGTATCCCTTGTCAACCGGCTAATCAAATCCTCAGTTCGTCTATCTTGGTCAATACACATGTGCACCCTTAAATGCTTCCTGCTTCCAATCCCCACGCCTCGTTCCAGCCGAACTTGGGAGTATTTCGGGCGAATCACATATCTTCTCTTGTCCAATGACTTTTCCCTAGCTCTCTCAAGCTCATTCAAAAGGATCAAAAACACAGTGCTCACTGAGACTGACAAGCAACGTACGTTTTGATTGACCCGGACGAACACGAGGTATCTGCAGGACTTCGTGACATCTTCTTTCTCAGTCGTTTCAGTACTTCCCCTCCGCAGTACGACATTCAATCAATCAATACACGTTACCATTGTCAATCGATACCAACTAGCAACGCGTTAACTATATGCTCATCGCTTCTTCGACCCGAGCGCGCACATATCTCTCCCTGACGCCCCAGAAATTTCCTTCCTGCTTTGGACGACTCAGTGCTCTTTCTAGCTTCGTTTCAACAATATGTAATGTTCATACTCCCTTCATTCATCCAACATCCACGCAGTTGCACGCGTTCGATTTGACCTAATTGGCGGGAAGATGTTCATGCGCTGAAGCCAAGGACTTTTCTCCATCACCATACAATGAAGGTTAAATCGAAGGTTTGCCTTTCACAAGCCTGGGCGCACAGGGGATGCAGGGCGATACACTTGTGAGTCTCCTTATGTGTGCTGATGCTCTCGTGTATGGCATTTGCAGGTCTTCACCCGCTCCCCTCTGTCCACTCTGTCATGTGGTCATCCGTTGGACATAGGAAATTTTTTCTCTTCATGAAGCGAGGGCACTAGTCTGGAGTCAAGCGTGCTCGTTCGATTTGAGTATGCGACAAAAATTCCTCCATAGTCTTTTGAAGACGACGACGATAGTGTCATTCTTATAATTATATCGCCCTGTTGCAGCCTGGGCCTGACGTTTCATTTCTGAGTCCACTCCCTTGCTATCAAATGATATGGCGGAGCATCGTTCTCTTTTTTTGTCGCCTCTTTCCGTAACTTCCTTTGGAGTTCTAAATTCATCACAAATTCATCATTTTGAATATCATTGTAAATGTAAGTCACAGCTCTGTGCTCAGGCCTCAGGATCGGACCTCGATCGCTTGGGAAGATTGAATCTGGATTTTTTGATTATGATAGATATAAGGGTTTGCCGAATCTCCCTGATGGCAGCTTGTCCAAACCTAATACCTACCCTACACTATGTCCTTCACAGGCGGGTATCGGATACAATATGAATGAGTAGCTCGCAAGATCCCACCAGAACAAAATAGCCATCTGTCATCGAGGCGTTTACCTTCTCCTAAGCTCCCATTTGATCGGACAAGTCACTCAAAGCCATTTCCTTCTGTGAAATCGTATCTCCGAATAGTGGACGTTTCCCTTTAAAGAACGCGTTGCGAGAGAAAGCGGCTGGTGTGACCCTAATACCTACTACATATGATAGCTTGAACTCATTTACCCGCATTCGATAGACTCGGATCTGGATGAAACTAGAAAGACTGGCACGCCTCGTGAATAAAATCTTTCTGGAACGGGTCTAGGTACTCGATGCATTTTCATTAAGCCTTCTTTTACCAGAATGAATGCGGGTCTTTCCCGCTCCAGTGATTGGATTGTCTCACCTCACACTGACAGAAGGAACCATGAGTCACCTTTAATCAAGGTAATTGGCCACTTAAACCGTACGCTTGGAAGTGGTGAATTTTTGGCTAAGCCATGTACGAAGAAGCCGCCGCCGCCGCCGCCGGGTACACATGCAGGGCTACGAAATCTCTTGAACAATCGGTGTCCTCCTGACGTAGAAGGTCATGCAGCCTTTGTTAATGCAGATATTTACTAGTCGAAGCGTTTGCAATGATCTGAACCTATACTGAGTATTTGATTTTGAATCATTTTTTGAATCTTCCATAACTATCTAATTTTTCGGTCTGTTTCTCTGGCTTTCAGGTTCTTTGGACTAAAAAAAAGTCCTGCAGACCCGGATACTATCTAAAGATGCCGACGCCGCCGACGCCACTCATACCAAAGCACGCTCGTAGAACCATACACACAATTTTTTTTCTAAACATGTCCGTTGTTTTCCCCGGACTTCTGACAGAGATCGCCGCTTCGTAGCTTCTCCGGACTACTTACAATTTTTCAACGAGATCTGTGGTGCGGTATTAGCTAGTCTAGAAGCCTTACAGTCGCCGACAGTGAACAGTTCTGTCGAGTTCTCCACATCAAACTCAGCTGCGCAGTCTCCTCATGACCCAATCGGAATCAGACTCGAACATCAATCGACCCACAATTTTAGGAATATTCCTGGAGTCTACAACGCTTCTTACCGCTGACCAGCAGGCCGCTGACCCCTCAGGATTGATTATTCGCACACGTTGCGGAGTCCCAATACGAACACCGCCGACAAATCTTCCCGACTCAGGGGTACTTATGTATGCCTCTAGAACACTGTCTATTGACCAACGCCGCAATGAAAGTGTTCTAGATCGCAGCCACTTGTGCCCAACCCAGAACGGCAGCTCGAACCGTACCACAGGACCATGAACACTGCTACAAATAGTAAGTCGTCTTGATTGAACTTGGTACGGGAACGCGGCCATACACGTATGCAATGTGAGTCATATTTCGGTTGTGTTGTGAGAAGATACGCGTCAATCGTTATTTTAGAGGTGCCGACATCTCAAGAGTCAACCAACGACTCGATTATTTATATCGATGACCTAATCGCATCCACTGGTTGAATGGTCTCTTCTCATCTGCGGCGTTCTGTCATGTATCATGCCTTATGTTCCGATCCATATGTACATCATGTATATAGTTTATATTTGGGAGTGATTGGCGACGTGTCATTCGCATCGTTGCTCTGATCTCACACTTCAACCGCGCCTTCGAGTGACCAAGATCTACACAAAATTTCTCTTTCTGAGATCCCAATTACTGCTGGAAATTATATCAACCTCGCGGACTCACACGAAACCCGGTGTCTCCAAGTCAAGTCTGATGCACGTACACGAACCGTGGCGCCGTTCAAGTTCTTACCCCCCGGCGGTCATTGTTGCACCTGATTTCGGAAAACGCGACATCTTTACCACATCCTGCGAAATCCACTTCGCTATGGGCAGCCCACCTTCGTCCAATGGATCCTGATAGGTGAAAGCAGTCCGACCCTTCACGGATACCAGGCGGATGGCGAAAGCTTCCAAAAAGTAGGTGGCGTTTTGCCGCACTGGGCTCAGATGTGAAATCTGACGCAGCTCCGGGCGTTGTTAGAGCGTTGAGCTATAGATCGTGTTCGGGCTTGTGCAAAGTACTGTCAAATCCGGCGACGTAATGACAAACTCCAAGTAATGTAACAATCAACAACGATACGCCACCATTCTCTCTTCATTTTTCGGCCTGTGGGGTTCGTGCAGGCATTTTTGGTGTAATTATTTCACGACAAGGTGCGGGTTGTCGACTGTGATCTTGCGATCTCTGTTTCTCTAATACGTAGTCAGTACTCATGGGCGCTCGTACATACTTGTTACCATTCAATGTTGAGTAATTTCACACACTATCCGGGCCAGGTATAACATGCTTGCTTCATACTACTCAATTCCGTTCACGTCTTATTCAAAAGCTTCCTGCGGTCCTTCGTGTCGCCTGTATATGAATGTTCCCATTATCACTGAATGACAAGTTAAGATATTGACGTGAAACCAGTATCAAGACGTCTAAGACTTCAGAAATCTAGAATTGGTCTCATGCCAGATGTATCCTTGGGAGTTTTACAATTGGCATGCACAATGTGTATGGACTTTGTAAGTCGTCGTACTTCTTGATCGCCGCGGCAATCGAACTCAGCGTCGCCTGAACTTGTGATATATGACAAAATGCCAAGCAAGACAATAGGGTAGTACACAAATAG
>QLOM01018905.1:0-22414 GCA_003313785.1 Termitomyces sp. MG148 | reverse complement strand
CTGTCAGAGTCCTGGTGATGAATACGACTGCTAGCTTTCTTGAGTTTGTGTTCATGGTCAGCAACCGTTGGAAAACCAGTTTTCCGATCCAAAGTAATCTTAGCGACAGGTATTGAATTTCGTGCACGTATGAGTCGAGGGTGGTTTTCAAGATTTGAATATGTTGCTTTCGAGTTGGGTGAGGACAAGATGGGATATATTTGGAGAGTAGACTCACTTAGAATAGTTTCGCAATCCCATCTGTCTTGTTTGTCGTCCACATCCAAAGGCATAAGAATGTCATCTTCTTCATCACTTTCTTCGTTGCTGAGTCGCACTCTGTGGTCTTGACCCAAGGCACGTCGTATTGTATCCAACTTCTCAGCACCTGTATCACCATCAAGCTTGGGCTTCATTTTTCGTCCCAGGATCTCGTAATCGTTCAAGAACTCGTTCATCATGGACTCAAAGTCCTCTCGTGAGGTTATGAGCTCAGGTGCCTCATCAGAGTCATCATCCTCGTCAGAAGGCATATCTTCGTCGCCGTCAGCATATTGTTGGATCATCATCTGTGAAGGCGGATAAGAATGGTCAAAATTTCGTGAAGTATCCATTCAATACCTGATCAAAGCGTTCATCCAAAGTTTGTAAAGCTTCGTTGCGGTACATCGAGGAACTACTCATGGAATATCCCGATGCATCACTAGTGCCTTTGCGGCGCTTCTTTCCGCCGATGACTGTTATTTCAGGAAGAGTTCCGACGGTGTCGCCGCCCTCAGATCCGTCATAAGCGTCATCACTCTGAGCCTGTTTCTGTTGCGATTGCTTGAAATGCGCAAAACGCTCCTCCCATCCGACTTCTCCATCATCTTCATGAGTGCTCCTGGAAGGAACTTGATAGTGATCCTCCTCAAATTCATAATCGACTTCTTGGTCATCCTCGCGTTCGCCATCGGCCACCAATTCGGCGAAGAAATCATCCTCCAGATCTTCATTAACAAATGCATCATCATCCAACGCCTCTAGAACTTGTCGCAGGTGAGGGTCCATATCAGGTTGGAACCCTGCAATACTTTCTGGAATAGCCTGTTGCGACTCATAGGTACGAGGAAGCTCTGATTTGGAGGCCAGAACTCCCTCAGGGAGATCACGCATTTCGATCCCCTTGGCCTTTTTACTTGCCTTCGACGACTTCAACGAGGGTGGAGCTTCAATGAGAACACTTTCCACACCATGTTCCTGGACGCCAACGGCACGGAGATGTTGCATGTAGTCGTATTCGGTGTCATCGTAATAGATTCCGTAGAGAGAGGCTTCGCCTACATTCGCAAGCCTATCGCTGGATATTTCTGACACAGGGATAATGGATTCGAGGTCTGCACGAGATTTGCCCTGAATAACCTTGAGAGGAGAATGAAGAGATCCGACGGTTAAACTCACCTTTTTCACGTTTTCACGCTCGATTGGCTTGAGTACATGCTGGCTTGCATCTGGGTCATGTATGAGAGGATCTCGCTGGGAGCGATGAACAAGCTGGAAATGTTTCGCGTTTGGGTTGCGAAAGATTGATTTTGGCGGCATGTGTCCAGGCAAGGAGGCAATGCTTACATAAGGGTGTCTTGCACAGTTCAGCAGCGTCAGTCGTCAGCTTGTGTACTCGGACCTCTTTGAATACCTGTGCCTTTCTTGTCGTACATCTCGTCATACACGACCAGGAAGCTCCTAATTGACTGGTCTTCCGTCTCTTACTACTCCGTATGGACCCGCGCCCCAATCTCCAACGCGAACACCTTCGCCGTGGCTTCTCTCTATACGTCCCGTTTCTTCGTTTTCGCGTCCGCTAACCGGCTGATTCTCTTTCTTTCTCTACCAGTCACCAAAAGGTCGTTTTGGAGATTGATTTCTCAGGGAGTCTTTGGGCAAGTGATTCGATAGTTATCTGTACAGCAGCTCATGTCGCAACCAGGGCTACACAGAGATTACAATCGTTCCAACCAGCAGGGAGCTCAAGACCATCTACCTGAACTCCCGCCAATGCAGTGGGTTCTTCAGCTCACTATACAAACTTGATACTTACTTGCCACTGAATAGCGATTCACAGTGTCGCTGTTTCCGGTCATCAAGCAGATTTCACTCATGTTGACTCGCTAATAAACATCAACATGGGCGCTCCCAGTGAAGCGCATGATTGTCATCGACATCCTGAGCTCAAGCGCAAACTCTACACAGCGCTTCAGGAAGGGGACGAGGGAGAACTAGCAATTGCGATACCCAAGGAGGTGCCATTAAAGCAGTCTGGCCATGTTTCTTCGGGTGGCGTGTTTAGTGAAGGTAGGTTTCGAAATATTGGTTTTGGACCTCATCATCAATATAACGCTCGCAGCTGCTACTCCTGAGCCGCAGACGCCGGGGGTCCAGTCTATGCCAGAATTTGCGCCCATTACTATTAATATTGCGTATAGCCTACGTAATCCCGTAGACGGTTTTGAGTTCGTACTCCCTACTGATGCATATCCCTATGTACGTCGTGATTTCGATTGTCATATACATCATTTTTCATTGATTCCTTCACAGCGCGTTCCTCATGCTTATACAACTCCATCTTCACCGGATTCGGCGAGGTGCTGGGTTCCGTGTGTGGATAACATGTGGGAGAAATGCACTTGGGAGTTTGAGTTCGTTGTCCCTCGATACCTGGAAGAACATGATCCGGGCCAGGACGAGGAAGATCAAACCGACGCTACTCCGACCTTAGTAATCTGTAGTGGAGATCTAGTAGAACAGGTATGTGTTTCCGGTTTTCTCTTCGTTCGTACCTCACGTGTTCCAGGTGGCGCATCCTTACAGCTCGAACAAGACCATCTTTCTTTTCTCTCAAACTGTCCTTACCTCTGTTCAACACATTGCGTTTGCTGCTGGGCCATTCCATCTTCACGCAATACCTGCGGACAACGTCGCAGACGATCTCTCAGGGGCGACTCAACCCCTGATGTATGCCTTTTGCCTTCCAGGTCACGAGAACCTCCTTCCGATATCCACAGCATCGCTTCGTCAGGCTATGTCCTTCTACTCCTCCGAATTTGGGTCCTATCCTTTCGGCTCATACAAAGTGGTCTTTGTCGACCAGCTTCCGACTCAGCGATTCGATAGTTCGACATTGTCGATTGTTTCTAATGACATGTTACACGGTGATGATGCTATTGAACAAGCTCTGGAGACGCGGCATACACTCGCTCACGCACTGGCATGTCAATGGGCTGGGATCAATATTCTTCCCAAAAATTGGTCTGATACATGGCTTGTAAATGGTCTAGCGCTCTACATTACTGGTCTCTTCCTTCGCAAGCTACTTGGAAACAATGAATATCGATTCAGGCTGAAGAAAGATATGCAACGCGTCTTGGAGCTCGACATAGGTGTTATGCCGCCTATCTGTCAGCCCCAAGTACTTGAGCCACCAGACGCTGCTACTCTACCTTTTATTAACCTAAAGTCACCTCTCGTTTTGCACATTCTTGATCGGAGACTAGGCAAATCGGGAACATCACTGGGTCTCAGTCGCGTCTTGCCAAAGCTCTTCCTATCGGCAATGAGCGGTGAGATGCAGAACAATGCGCTTTCGACACATGCATTTTTGAGGTTGTGTAGGAAGGTCAGTGGGGTGGACCCACGTAGCTTTGCTGAACAATGGATATATGGGAGTGGCTGTCCGTCATTCGGGTTTTCTGCCACCTTCAATCGAAAGAAAATGGCGGTCGAAATTACGATGAGACAGGATGCAACTGCCTACAAGGCTATGGAGAACAACGAGGTGTCGAAAGCGCTCATGAAGCCAGTGCCTTTCTTTGAGGTCAGGAGTTCCCTGTCGACGAAGCAAAACAGATACTAATAATACTGCAGGGGCAAATGACAATACGAATACATGAAGCTGATGGTACCCCTTACGAACATGTTCTCGATATTAAAAGTTCTTTTAAGCGCTACGAGGTCCCTTTCAACACCAAGTATAAACGCGTGCGGCGAAATACCAAGCGCTACTTGGCGAGGCAAGCTGCTGCTCAAGCTGCTGCTGATGGAGACGCGGAAGCTGCGGAAGCGATGGGGATGATTGACATGGGATTTGGTCTGGAGATTTGGGAGAAAGAGCAGGAGCGGGAGAACTGGAAAGTTGCGGACTGGACAGAAGAAGATGAGGGGACGATGAGTGGTGCGACGTATGAATGGATAAGGATGGATGCTGATTTTGAATGGATTGCCTACATCAAATTTGACCAGCCTGACTTCATGTGGGTGTCGCAACTGCAGAGGGATAGGGATGTTGTTGCTCAACTTGAGGTGAGCCCTCGCCAATATTTCGGTAATATCAGTGTCTGATTATCCTTCTATTTAGGCTATATACGCCTTAGCTGAAAAACCCACTGCCATCGTGTCGAGCACTCTCACTAAGACTGTGCTCGTATCTAATTACTTTTTCCGTATACGTTCTGAAGCCGCTCTCGCTCTTGTCAGCGTGCGTATCAGTACCATACTTTCTCTTGAGGCACTATTACTAACGTTTGTCCTTGACGTAGTGTGCAATCCGAAAGCTTGATTTCCTCGGTCTATTTCACTTATTCAAGCTATTTCTCCGCTATTGTTATGATCCAGAAGATGCCAATCAAGACTTATTTGCCCATACATATGTCCCGAAACCCAACGAGTTCTCAGATTTCGGCGAGTATTTCGTGCGGAAAGTACGTTTCTATCTTACTTTATGAAGAATAGGTTTGAAACTAGTCTCGTAGAGCCTCATCAATGCAATCTCGCGTGTACGCTTTGAGAACGGCAAGTCGCCATCTGTCGTACGACAGTTCCTGATCGACCAGCTGCGCTACAACGACAATACTGCCAACCCCGTGAGTGCAACTGAAAAAAATCGCGCAGTTTCTGATATGATTGCGATATTTTTAGTACTCGGATGGTTATTACATATGTACAATCATAGCAGCTGCCGCATCTGCATCTGTCTCTACTGCCCCGCCCGAACGCGGAGAACTGCTTCCCTCAGAGGTCCGAAACGAACAGACTGCTGAAGATATCGAGCTCCTGAAGCAAAGTCTAGTTGAAGTAGACCGTTATAGGAGCATGGACCGACTTATACCTTCTATTCACAACTGCGTAACAGTCGCAGCATTAGAAGTCAGCGTGCAATAAGCTCATATAATTTACTCACACCCAATTGTCCCTAGTTTCACATGGTTATTGGCGTTGCCGGTCTGATTCCAAACCACCCTCGCGTGTTCTTCCCACTGACCCGGTATGTTTGTGCTCAAAACTCGTTTAGAGTTTTTTTTTGAGCCTTCTTTCTAGGGAAGGTAACTATACCCAGGTTCGTATCGCCGCATTCGATGGTCTTTTTCTTACAAAGTGGTACACCTCGTCGATCATGCGTTACGTCTTTGCTGTTATGGCGAATGATTCTTCAAGAGTCGTCAGGCGACACGTTGCCCGTACTGCATGTCACAGTTTGGTTCTGCTCGCACAGATGGGGGAAATGAAATCCAGTTTGAAAGAAACGGAGTCTTTACTCATTGAGGAGGATGGCACCCATCCTGAAAAAGCGAAG
The DNA here is from genome assembly GCA_003313785.1 of Termitomyces sp. MG148. Taxonomy (NCBI): domain Eukaryota; kingdom Fungi; phylum Basidiomycota; class Agaricomycetes; order Agaricales; family Lyophyllaceae; genus Termitomyces; species Termitomyces sp. MG148. The sequence goes on along the minus strand of QLOM01018905.1, from coordinate 16,830 downwards.
GATTCAAAGAAGAGTGACCTTGATGCCATGATCAAAGTCCTTCGGAAGGATCGCGAGGTTGGAAAGAACGAGGTTCTGAGAGAATTCCTCATGCCCATCGCATTGTATGTTTTCAGTTCTATATGTGTAACCTTGCTCTTCTTATTTTCATCGTAGAGCGCCTGAAGTTGACCAGGAAGTGCGCTGGTGCCTTCTCAAGCTTGCCGATCTTCTTATCCGTCCAATTGAAGAAACACCTCCGACTGTGAAGATACACATTCCCAGTACTCCAGTTACAGATGTCACCCCTCAAATTCCCGTTGTTAAAGCTCCAATCAAAGCAGTAAGAACAATCAAAACTGGCGCCCCTCCCCCAAAGAGCCCTTTGACTTCGTTTAATGCGCCCACTAAGCTGAGATTACATGCTAGCCCTGTGCCCGACACTCTACCGCAGACTCCGGCTACTCCGCGTGTTGAAACGAGGAAAAATGTTACTTTCACCGCTCCTCCGCCTCCGTCCGTTCCCAAGAACAAAGTTAAGAACCCCAAGTTTCCCAAGATCTCCCAGACTACAAAGCCCAGCCACGTATCGAAGGCTCAGTCAGGTGGAATGCCTCTTACCGATCTACGTGTTTGTCGCAACGCCTTGAAGAAGCTGAAAGCGAACAAGTCTGCTTTCATTTTCAACCAGCCGGTCGATCCTATTAGAGATCATGCACCTAAGTACGTTCTAGGTTAAGCGGCTCGAATCTATTCTGATTGATCGTTAGCTATTTCGACGTAATAAAGAACCCTATGGATCTTAGCACCATGGGTGCAAAACTGGAAGAGGGCATGTACAAGGATCGAGCAGCATTTGCGGCGGATTTTCGTTTGATGATCTCGAATGCAAAGCTTTATAACGTCGCGGGGAGTTATGTGCATAATGAAGCCATTAACTTTGAGATCTTCTTCGAAAAACGTAGGCTTTAATCTGAATGATGTCTGTCTTCGAGAGAAGCTAACACAAGGATCTTAGAATGGCTCATAATCAACAAAACGCTGGAAATTGTCAGTAACAACAACAAAGTTCAGACGGCAGCTATGGAAATTGCACCTGCGCCTCCGCGAAACTTACCACCTGTTCCCAAAGCCTTTCCCTCTCCATCACCTGCCACAGTTCCTCCAGTACGACCGACTATTAAACTTAAAGTTGGCTCTCAAACTAAAAATGGTACTTCGGAACAACCTCTAGCTAAAAACCGTCCCAGAAAGATCAAAAGTCCTGAACCACTGTCTGTCTCTCCATCTGTTGAACAAGCTCCAGTTGATGCTCCACCCCCTCCGTATGTTGATGACGGCTCTCATGATATCTTGCAAGAGGTTTTGGCCATTGAACGAGAACAAGACGAAATGCGTAGTCGTATCCATGCAGAGAGAGACCGGGATAAACAACCTGTTAATGGCACCTCAGGGAAAAGGAAGAAGGGCGATACACTTAGCGAGGATGACATACTTTCTCTCGCCACACCATCGAAAAAGGAACGTCCATCCCCTCCAGGGCCATCCTCGTCTGCCGCCAGCAAAGTAAAACTTGTTGTACCATCTGCATCGTCCAAAGTAAATACCTCATCGACATCCAAGTCGAATACATCATCCATCCCATCATCTACCCCGAACGCCATTCCTTCGTCGCACAAGTCGAAGAAAGATAAAGTAGCAGAATCTGTTTCTACTGATATCCCTCGAGTAAGCCTTAAAGGCAAGGAAAAGGAAGTTACTTCGGTACCTACGCCTGCGCCTACCCCTCTGCCAAGACTGAAGACTTTGCCGAAAACGACTCCGATCAACGAGAAGAAATGCAGAGACCTCATGAGATCATTGAACAGGCTTCCGGAGGCAGGCATTTTTTCCCGTCCCGTCGATCCTATCGCAGATGGTTGTCCTACGTACGTCTTGTCCCTTTTTCTACCCTCGCACGACTATACGTGGTTCTCATCGTCCTCTCAGGTATTTGGAAGAGATCACTCACCCCATGGATTTTGGCACTATTATGACAAAACTTGGTCAGAACAAGTATATCACAATGGAGGACTTCGCAAAAGACATCGAATTGGTTTTCAGCAACTGCCGTCAGTTCAATCCCCCGGGAACATTTCCAATTACCTGTACAGAAGCCTGCGAAAAGGTTTACAAGAAAGAGTGGATGAAGGTCACAGAGAAAAAACTCTCTTGGACAGAGAAACGTGGCTTACTCGGCATTACGACTTCCTTGATCAAGGATCCAATGTAGGTTTTGTTTACACATGTTTCTGAAAGAGATTTACCAACCGAGTCCAGTTCTTGGGTTTTCCGAGAGCCTGTCGACCCCGTCCTCTTGGGTATACCAACTTATTTTGACGTTATACCTAAGAAGAATGCCCGTGATCTCCGTACCATTCGACAAAAGCTCGAGACTGACAAGTACGATGCTGTGGAGGCGTTTACGGCCGACATTGATCTCATGTTAAATAACGCAATCACCTTTAACGGTCTCGAATCAGAGGTTGGCCAGATTGCAGTCAGTTTCAGGAATAAATACAACGAAATGACGGAAACTTGGAGATCTGGATCTATAAAGAAGAGGAAAGATGGCGAGAAGAGCACGCCTCAACCAGCAAAGAAGGCTAAACTCGCATAGCTCGATGTTGACGTGAATCTATCCATATCGTACTGCTGTGTGAATGTAATATTAGGGTATAATATCAGATGGGTAATCAAGGTGACAATATTGGTGTATCACGACAGTAAAGAATTAGAAACTAGATTATGGTACATGAAGTCCGAACTTCGAATGTGAAACTACCAATCGGGCCACAACTCCACAAGGCTGTTGTTAGAATCTTCTTCAGGCATATCTTTTTGCTTCATCCAACGATCTGGTATCTTTGGACAAAGATCAGTCCGTGGATGAACAAAGTAGAAGCAAGACTCACAAGGGGGAAATATCTCTCCATAGCGCTCAAAAACCTTTGGCGATATTGTTTTGGTGTGACAATCGTAGGCTCTCCCCTACCACCGAGAAAAGCGGATTCTTTTACCCAGCTTTCCAGCTTCTTGTCCCATGTGTATGTGCGGATATAGTCTATAACAAACTTCAAAAAAGTTCCATCATCTGCTGGACCTTCTCTTACCAACGATGCCGACGACGAGTTCATTATTTTGGCTGTCCACCTAACATGAAGATTAGTAAATGTTCTCTTGGAAAAGTAAAAGACACAAACTCCAACGACCAATGAGTAATCCATAACATTAATGTCCACAAGGAATTTACTATCATTGTAGAGCGCGCCTCTAAGGATGCGCTTGGAATGTTCACGAAGATAAAATGGATTCAAATGAGCCACTGGAACGTGCATGAGCACAAAGATGTCACTGAGAGAAGAAAAGTCACACTTTCAACGAGATTTTCGTCTAGAAGAACCTCGTTTTCTCTACCGGTCGATTGGACATGACGATTTCTCGTTGATCCTTTCAAATCATATATCTGACATGAAACATTTAAGCATGACCATGGACAGGAGGCCGATAAGTACCTTTGTAAAACGTCGGTCGTAGAATAGGTTCTCCATGACGAGAAGGTTCATCTGGGTGGACTTGATCTTACCGGGACCTCTGTCTTTCCCGGTTTTCCTAAATGTTAGTTTGAAGCAACCAAACACCTTGGCTAACAAAGTCGGACGCTGAAAGAAGGTAAAGACTGAATGCCCGGTTGAGAGATAATAACTAACGTTTGCAGATACAGCGGAGGACATATAGTCGAAGTATGCTGGTGCGAAAGTTTCCATCGTCTGAAGCTCAGGCTTAGAGAGCTCTTTGGCAATGAAACGATCATCTATGTAGGAGTGTTCAGACGATCAAGTAATTGAAAATTACCCTGAATCACGTACCTTGAGTTTTCAGGAACGCTGATCCCGATTTCCCGCCACTAGCGTTCCATTTGACGCACCGTGATAAAGATTCCACCATGCTTTTGTCGCAGTCGTAAGTGCGCCTCAATGCATCAAACTGTTCTGGATAAAGGACAGTACAGCTGATTGTGAGACCTCCACTTTCAACCGCTGCGTCTCATTCAGCATAAATTAGAGAAAGACAAAAAGATCTTACTTATCGCCCAGGGAAGCTTTGATGAAGGAACCTTCAAATCTTCTGTTGGATCTGCACTTTCTGCGCTTTCTACGTTCACAACGCCCCAGGTGGAAGTCGACTCTGCAACCGACCGATCATCAGGCATGAATGTTTCTCCACTTTCATTGAGCTTCGCTTCCCTTGCGGTTCGCTTTTCGGCACGGGATCGTGCAAGCATCTCACGATACTGGGGTGAACTTTTTTTTTCAGTGAGCGAAAGGTTATCAACGGACTGATGAAAGGAACAGAACATACTTCAAAGCGAGAGCTATGATTGATGTCGGCTCGTCGGTACGCACCACCATAGAGGATTCTCTAAAGATATGTTCTGGGTCGTCAATAAGATCATTAACCAAAGAATTGCGAGAGATAGGTGGCTGTTGCCATAAACCTGACAACGCTTTCAAGAGCGAGGGGCGTTCCGGTCCACCACCAAATTCGACGTCCGATGTTGGAGGAGTTGAGGCAGCCTTCCCAGGCTGGAGGAGTGGGGAGGGAGGGACAGACACAGGCTCGGGAGGAGGCGGCTCAAAAACGTCCTGTTCTTGAATTTTTGGGACAGCTTCATCTGGCAGTGTGGAAAAAGTGACTGCTGGAGGTGAAATTTTGGCGGCTGCTTCAAAAGACATTGCATCTGACTCTGGGGACGATTGCACCAACTCGGGAACACACTTTTCCTCTTCCAGACCTTCATCTTCGTCATCAGCTTCACTTGAAGAATCCGGACTTTCCGATTCATCATCCCTGATAGCATCCTTGACACTATCCAGAACTTCTACCTTGGCGCGAGCCGATGCGACAGGGCGAGCTCTCTTGCCTCGAATGATATTGTATTTACTCTTGGAGCGCTCTGCGTCACGACCGAGGCGTTCAAAGTGCTTTGTTATATTCGATACTTTGCTTCCAGTCCCAGTGTTGGGCCGACGCAAAGTGGATTTTGGGGCGGGATTGGTTGATGTACGAACTTGTGCCTTTTCCTTCTGGCGAGACGATATCCTTTGTTTGACCGGCTTTCCACTCGCGGGGGCTTGTCTGACGTTACTTGGAGATGAGGGACGACTGACCTTGACATCTTTCCCTCTGGTGTTCGAGGAACGTTTATCTGGAGAGGGTCTGCGTGAAGATTCATGAGACTGGAAGGCAGTACTATGGATAGGACCTGGTATGCGACTGCCACTAGGCTGTGTAAGACTTCTCCTTGAATGAGTGAGATATCTAGGTGCAATGTTGGCGGCATATCCTTGTTCAAAGTCTGAGATCGACGGCTTTTTGGTTAAGCGATGTCGGCTTTTATTCCGTACGGGCTGACGTCGAGATATGGGAGGCGCAGACTCTTGTTCTGACTCTGAGACGGGTGCACGAGGTGCCAGGGCTGTCTTAGTGAGATCATGTATACCTTGAACAGGTAGGAAGTCTTGATACTTCTTCACCAATTCCGCAACACTCGGATGGTGCGCCGCTCGCCGCGGAAGTCTAGAAAGTCGTTGAACAGGAACTTCTCCGTCGTTTAGTTTTTGTTCATCCTGGATTGATGCGTAAGAGTCAGGGACAACACACATGAATGGGTGCCTTACAATGGTCGATGATACCGGGAAACTACTGTCTTTTACAGCACCAATAGTAGAATCACTTTCGTGCTCAGATTGGGCAGTTGGCTCGTCAACTGTATTCATAGGTGTTATGAGTATAGACGTGGGCTCCTTTGATTCTCTTGTGAGAACCAAGTCAGAAGAGTTGGTTGCAGGCTTTTCGAGTTCAATGCCGGAGTATTCGTTTTTGGTGTCCTCTGCGTTTGTTTCAGGTTCGGAGGCCTCAGAAGCCGATGATGTCAACGAATCTTCCATGTTTCGCATGGACTTCAGAGGTCCTTCCTCTGCCTCAGAAACACTAGATGATGGCAGATGAGATTGGTCATATGAATGAGGAAGATCGTATCGTCGAGGCCACATTGACCTGACTGGACCGAAAGCAGAGGACATTTTGCCATTACGCTCCAGATTTTGCTGGACTGCGCGCGGTTTGGGCAAGCGGTCAAAGTCATGTTGCCAAGCAACTATTTTGTCTTGTCGGTAGGAGTGCGCCAAGTTCAGAGCGAGCGTGTCAGTAGGGGAGGAATCGCGATAGACCTTATTGATAAAGGTGGAAACATCATCCCTCTCTGCCTCTGCCCGCATGATTAATGAGTTGATGTCGGCCAGTAGTATAGCATCAACTTTTTCATCTCCCGTCGCAGCCTCAATGCTGATAAGTTTTAGGTCATCGATTAAACCTGAGTACCACATGAAATTGCGAATGTGAAGACGATCAAAGGACGCATTCTTCATTTCGACCTGGGTCTCTGGCCGGACTCGAATACGGAAGGGTGGATAAATGATCTCGTGAAGCGTGACAGGATCAGCCTGAAAGCGGACAGTCATGCCTTTAGTTGCAAAATAACGAATGTGATGCTTGTAAATGTTATGCTGACATCCAGCCCCCAGCACCAGCTTGACGTCTGCGGGATAAAAATGCAGCTCAAGGAACTTAGCAAACGAATAGCGCTGCATCTCCTCCGAGACAGGAATGAATGGCGTCGCAGAACCACATACACGACATGCGCTCCATGTTGTGATTGAATCCGGTGTGGGGTAGTAATTTTGGCGGCCGATAATCTGACCGTCCCACTGCTCTACGGCGACGAACAAACGAGTCTCGTGGTGGACATAGACTGTGCAGTGACGAGCGAGAGGTTGATCGCATCCCTTACCCGTACAAACGGCCTTTGGATCCAAAAAATTGATTAACGTGTCGGTAACCGATCGTTCGATGAACTGGCCTAAAGTACAATCGTTTGAGCCATAAAACGTGATGTAGTTCAGCCGCGGCGCAAAACATGGCCTATGTAACCCGAAATCCGCGATCGGAATTGTATACTCCCGCAGTGTGATGCACTGATATTTTTCCACAACAAAATCGTCTGCGTTTTTTCGTAAATACCACTCCCAAATTCTGCGTTGCTCCCCATGCTTCCACTTCGTCATAGTGAACTGGCTCTCCAATACTATGTCTGAAATGGTTTTATGTGGCTCGGGCTGTACGGCCGACATAGGAGGCACAATTGTGGGCGTTGTAAATTCCGTTGACATGATTGAAGGCGTTGCAGAGGGAGGTTGGAGAAAATAGGATGACTTCTCTAGATCCTCAGCGGGCATGTAAGCTGAATTTGGGGTAGTGGGAGTTTTGGGCCATATGATGGTAGGTAGTGCTTCAATCTGGGCATTGATATCATCCCCATCAACCTGGGCTTCTACCGGTGTCGCTGTCGTGAACGTGATTAAGGTCTCTTGAGAGTGTAGGGAGTGGGCCCTTTCCTCACGACGTATGACTTCATCTTCCCATGCTTGTTTATCGCGAATGAACTGATTGTCTAGCTCCTTCATCTTCATGACGGGATATGGAGGAGGAAAGCGTAAAGTAGCCGAAACAGATATAAAGGTCTTCGCATAAGGCCTCAAGGACTCATCAATACGTTTTGAAAGAGTGATCTGTTCATCCTCCTCAATACGGTCAGCGTCATTATTCAAATCGACTTCTGTAATTGTCACTCTGGGCAGTCCCTTGATGGTTTCTTCAGTTGGTGTGGCCAGACGAGAAGTTGACAAGGAGGGCATCGTGAACAAGGAATGAAGAGACGTATTGAAAAGACCATATCGTTCACTCAGAGCTGTCGGTGTTGCCTCAGGATTGAAAGGCGGAAGGGTGATGACAGAATCTTTCCATAAATGAGTCTCTAGTTTGAGATTTCTGACAATAAAAGTCAAAAATCTCGTGACCTTCTTTATCCGACGCAATGTATCAATGTCACCCCCACGCAGAATGATGGTACAGCCCATGTCACGGTTACAGCCTTCAAAGCGCATATATGTCTTTCTGCGACCGGGAATCAAGGGATGATCATAAGTCTGTATGCGAAACCGGGCACAATGGCCCAAGCGAGGCTCCAGAGCCAATTTGTCCATAGAAGAAAAGACGTCCCCTTGTGTCATTCGAGCAATCATCTGAATTGCACTTGGCTTGACTGTCCGTGCTACAACGATGTTGTGTTGCGAGAGCGCATCTAAAGCAAGTCTGGATACGGATTGCTCGACCAGGACGACATGGGGATGCAAAGTCGCGATACGAGTGGTAAGGTTCCCAAGGTATTCCTTCTCCTGTCGCAGGATCTGGCCAAAATGCATGTATTGTCCCTCAACGCGATGAAATTCAAGAGGAAAGGTGACGAGCATGACGCGAGGGTTGCGCACAGAGCGATACATTTGCTTATGTGCAACGTTTTTTGTTATGACCGCTCCCTCTACGTACTCTGAATCCTTGGGAGAGCCTCCGGGAATCTTCTTTATCTTGACATATCGTCGTACATCCATATCCTCTCCCTGTCGATGGGGCAATGTCGTGAAAGTTAGTTCACGAGCGATTCGGAGAGCCAACTTGGACAGGGTTTCTTCCCACTCTTTAACGTTAGGAATTTGTTCACTGGTCAGCATCTGCCGCAACATCACCTTCAAGTGAAGCATCGAGGTGAGATTGAGTTCTTGCGCATATCTGTAAAAAAATAGCTTTTATCAATCAATGGATAATGGGACTTCGTTATCAAAATTACGTACGCTGTACTTTCTCGGCGAGTTCGCCATCCGGGTTCTACATTGGTCACGCTGTCCAGTCGACTGTGTACACGACTTCGTATAAAGGGAGTAGCTTGTTCGAATTCACCAGGGGAATCCAACCGTGACTTCAATAGACTTTGAGGATGAGGACTCTCTATGCCATTATCTGGGGAGACGATTGGGAATTGTATAGAGCTCGTGGGACCTTGTACAGATATAGGCGCAGAAACAGGAAAATCGGGAGGGGATTTAATTCCTGAAGCTTTTGGAGACTCAGAAAATCCATCAGTCAAGCTAGTTGAATCCTTATCCTCATCGGAAAGTGCCCTCCTGAACGGCACAGGAATATCCTGAAAAGGCTCCCACATTCCATCGTCAAGCTCTCCTAAATGTGGTGTGATAGGTCGAGATTCACCTCCACTGTACACGGAATTCGCTACCGGCCGTCTTGTTTCTGCTATTGAAAAGAGGTTAAACGGTTCATCGGTCTGGCCAAAGAGTTGAGAAGCAGCAAATGGTGATTGTGGGTGCGCTCCCGGGCCCAGACCCAGCTGATGGGCAGGGAAGGAGGAAACAATAGAACGACGATCATCGTCGTCATCTTCATCGACGATGGCAAGTTTTTCTAGACAAAGATTACATACACGAACCACACCATCATGTCCGAATCGTGAACCTTTGATTATGTTGGATGCGCAACGAGAACAGAAGATCTGACCTATAGAGCTTTCAACATTGTAGAAACAGGAGCTCACAAAGTAACGCACCACAGATGCGACAGTGATGCTTCCGTCGCCATGTAGTGAAGACACTCTTGCAATCGTAACACTCCTTGCAGTTCTCATCATCCATCCAATAATCGCGAGACAGACCTAAGAAGCGATTGACAGATTGTAAGCAAAAGGTGGATGCTTCCATACCTTCGCCACGTATTCGTCTTATGACCTTGGATACAGATCCTGACCTGTGGATGCTAGCCGCCGTCTTGATACTGCGTGTATCATCTGGTATTGGGAAGCCCGGAATGGACGTGCCAACTGGGACGCTTTCGCCTGACTCAATCATCTTGGAGTAGAAAGAACCATGTCGAGAAGGGGACTGGTCATATTCAACACTATATGTCGGCACCTCGGATTGTGCTGGGGTAAGAGACACAAGAGGTGGAGCGACCTGTGCTGGCGCCGTAGCGAGCGAATACGGACGATCTGCTCCTGAGGATCTACTAGAGAAGTTCGACGATTGTATTTGAGCAGTGTAAGACGGTCTTCTCTGCTCCGGGGCACCTTGAGTTATGCCTTGATTGGAAGGCGCGGTTGGGTTCGCAGGTGCGAGGGGTGGTGTAGAAGAAGAAAGAGGTGCGGCTAGAGAATTTTTCACACGAGACAAAAGAGACGTCACGAGAGTATATGAGGACTGATCATGCTCGTCCTCCTCAGAGAAAGGATTGAATGAGGTGAGGCTTGTTACATCGTCGATGAGCTTGGCGCTGCTTCTCGACCTCGATGCATAACCACTCATATTTGTGCTGGAAAGAGAAGAATCGGTCGTGGTCGACATTTGAAACGGTATGCTATAGCTTTTCACCGTATTGCATGGCCGTATCTATCGAAGTCAATTACGAGGGCTTGAAAAGTGGCGCGTCACACCACGTGGTTACAGAAGTTCAATTACTTATGTAATATTACTATATTTGGCGCGTCACGTGCAGATCAAATCCTCGTTCGCCCACATTGTTCAAGTATCAATCTGCAGAATTGGTCAACTCCTTGACTGTCAGTATAACCTCGTAGTTCTGCCACTGCAAGAATTTGAGTTTAACCAGTGTATTCTAAGGCCAATCAATTTCTCGCTCTTAGTCAGACACTACTACCATGGATGACGATGATGCCGACTACATGCAAGGTAGCGATGATGAGGTACGTTTTATGGTTGAATCTTTTGATGCAATCTGAACAATCTTATAGGATTACGGCTTTGATTACTCTGATAATGAAGACGCGAATGAGTCGGGGAGCGCAGATATCGAGAACATGTACTATAAAGCGAAATGTCTGGAATCATTCTTCCATCTGTGGCGTGAATTATCTGATTTGTCATACAGCCAAGAAGGATGATAGTCCAGAGGAAGCGCTGAAGGAATTCCGCGCGATCGTTGATCAAGAAGAAGAGCAGGGTGAATGGTGTGTTCCACCTGCGCGTTCTGATTCCAGTACTAAGTACATCTATATGCCCAGGGGTTTCAAGGCACTCAAACAGTCCACTAAACTTCTGTACCTCACACTGGGAAGACCAAATGATGCTTTGAAAACCTACATCCAACTACTTACGTACACCAAGTCGGCCGTAACACGCAATTATTCAGAAAAGACGATCAATGGCATCTTGGATTACGTCGGGGGAGGCAAGGGCGGTATGGTGGAGGTAGATATCTTGGAGAAATTTTATCAAGCCACCAAGGCAGCTCTAGTCGAGGCAAAGAACGAGGTGTGCAATAACAAGGTAAAAACAGACAGCGTCTCACAGTTTTGACAGCGTCTTTCCGTCAAGACCAACTTGAAACTTGCAAAGTTGTGGCTAGACAGGAAGGAGTTCACACGTCTTTCCAAAGTACGTGATGTTATGTGGCATCTATATTGTAGTCCAATGTAGTCCAGTTAATTCGGGATCTTCACAACGCAACGGGTTCCATTAACGACGGAGATGATCAATCACAACGTGGGACTCAGCTGCTGGAAATTTACGCTCTCGAGATTCAGATGTATAACGAAATCAAGAATTTTAAGAAGCTCAAGGTCTGTGTTGTCTATCTCGCCTCGACGTTCCAAACTTGATGTTTTGTGCGTAGGAGATTTACAACGCCACGAATGATGTTCGTTCTGCAATTCCTCATCCTCGGATCATGGGTGTTATCAAGGAGTGTGGTGGGAAAATGTGGATGGGCGAACGTGAGCGATTGACTGCTTGATGTAGATCCCCTTTTAAGATTAACCAGGACAATGGAGACGTGCTAGCGAGGATTTCTTTGAATCTTTCCGGAATTATGACGAGGCTGGGTCGCCGCAAAGAATTCAGGTTCTCAAGTATTTGGTGCTGGCGAACATGTTGACGGGTAGTGAAGTCAATCCTTTCGACAGCCAAGAAACGAAGCCGTAAGTTTGATCACAAGACGGACATCACACACAACGCGAATGAGTTCTGCCACCCTCAGGTACAAGACAGATCCTCAAATTAAGGCGATGACGGACCTCGTAGATGCATACCAGCGTCGAGAAGTTCATTCTGCTGAGAAAATCCTTAAAGGCATGCAATTCATTCCGAGCCTTAGGCCATGACCTCGTGTTCTTATTAAAAAGTATAGATAATCGCTCGACCATCATGGATGACCCTTTCATTCGTGCATACATCGGCGAACTACTTCGCAGCCTGCGCACACAGTACCTCATCGATCTGATCAAGCCTTACACGCGACTGGAACTTTCTTTTCTCGGAAAGGTCGATGAAGTTTGGTGTACAATATAGTCGCATTCCTGACAGTCTGTTTCCAGCAACTCAATGTTGAAATCGAGGAAGTCGAGGAACTGCTTGTTGGCCTAATCTTAGAAGGTAAGGTGGAGGGCCGTATCGATCAAGTAGGAATGAGGCTCGAACTGGATCGCAAGTCAGTATTCATATATTAAGAACGACACGCGTTAGTTGACTGTGTTTTTACTCCGCAGACAAAGTCTTGAGAAGAAACGCTACGCAGCATTAAGCAAATGGACGGAAGCCCTTGAGGGTGTCCATGGGGCAGTCGTGGGCAAGACGTCGAGTAATCGGGTCGTGGACCCGATGATGAGTGAGAGCTTCATCATTCCAAGTCGAGATCACTAGAGTCTCTTTGTATTTTTGTCTAATTTGTATCCACACCGTTTCATACGTGCCCCGAATAACCCAGCAGACATTTACAAACCTATACACTTACTTCAATGTTATTTGGGTTAAGGAGTTCTCGTAGAGCTTACCGATGTAGGCATTATAGAGGACGAGGGAAAGGTTTCCACTCATAATTCCATCCCGAGTGTGATGGCGTGTCCGTGGGTACCCGTAGTTCACGAGGGAAAAGCCCGCGTATCCTAGCTTCCAGTGTTCGAATTTCTGTCATTTTTAGTTGCTTCGCCAGTTCCCGCTCAGCTTCACTCCTGGCTCTTGGGTCCTCCTGCTTATTTGCTTCCATATAGAGCCTGTCATCCACTCTCCGAAGCTCCTCCATCGCCCTTTGCATGCTATCAAACTTTCTCGCCAACTCTGCCTCGCGCATCTTCCGTATGTGTCTTTTATGAAGAAGCCACGCCCGCTCTATTGTATTATGGGCTTGTACCGATGGAATCGCGAACTGAAGGGCCCTCGCCACGTCTGGACGCCAAGTCCCAGTGGGTGACGGACGACTTCGAATATTGTTCGGGTACAAGGCCTTGCGGATGATCTCTTTCTTTGGGTCTCCGACGGCTTCATTTCTGGCGGCATATGACCGTACTTGATTCTGTACATAGCTGAAGGAAAGACGCGTCCTGCAAGGAGCAAGCAACGACATGGTTGTTAATAAATTGCCCACTTTGGAAAGTTTTCAGACAGAGATCCAACTCGTTCCCACGAAAAATTAATTGTATTAAACTATATTAATTCGATAATAAAAAAAGTTATCCAAATTCAGTATAGCGTTCCCACAATCAAACTGAATGAAGAGTCACGCTTTCAAGTTCCCTTTTCATCGGTGACCCATGTCTAGCTTTCTTTCTCTATGCCAGCAATGTTGGCGGCCTACACTAGGACGAGCGGTATTTCAAACTTATGAGATCTTCAATATGTCTGCTTATTGTTCGTCAGAATCCCTTCTTTCAGCGTCAATTCACAACGACTCAATTTCTTCTGGCCAAACGCCAAAAACAATCCAAGATCCGTGTCCCTTCGAAAAAAGCTGCAGCAGCGAAAGCCAGGCGAAAAGCTGCATTAGCTGCTAAGAAAATCGACCGTTCTGAATTCCTCTCTTTCGCGGATGCGATCGCTGTTCTGCGTGTAAGCGTCATTATTCTTTCTTCATCGTTTTTCTTCGAAAGATTTCTGAATCATGCACAGGCCGTCGAAGTCGCCTCTCCAAACTCTACACTTGACCTTTACGTCAAAACCGAAATAAAGAATGGTATAGCCGTTCCAAAAGGACGTGTCAGTTTACCACGGGAGGCAAAAGCCATGACTGAAGATAAAATCCTCGTGTTCGCGGAAGGTCGGCAGGCTGAGGAGGCAAAGAAGGCTGGAGCTCACTTCGTCGGTGGTCCTGAGCTCATAGACGGCGTTCGTCCGCCCTCTTTTGGGACCTTTACTGTTACTATACTAAAGACGGATAAACAGGTCATCAACAACCGCTTTAAAGCAACAACCATCCTGTGCACGCCTGACCTTATACGAGCTATTACTCCAAAACTGGGACGTGTGCTGGGTCCTCTTGGTCTCATGCCTTCAGAGCGACGCGGTACGGTAACCGATGATATTGCCGGATATTTACAACGGATACGAGGGACAAGTGAATGGAGGGCGGACAAAACTGGTAACATTCACATGCCGATAGCTATGGTGTGATTTTTCACTTCGCATGGAAGATGGCTCAAACTGACTCAACTTGCAGATGCACTTCCCCGTTGAAGATATGATGAAGAATATCCGTCACTTCATGGCTTCTGTCAAGAGGGTTACTGGGAACACCAAGGAAGCGGAAGATAGCCGGAAGTTGAAGAACTCAGGGGCCAAACCTGGTCAGTCCGTTCAAACTAACCTTTTTTCACCTTTTTCCCTATTGCTTTGACCAGTCACGAACATTTCGAAAGTTTTGTTGAGTTCTAGACAAGGACCTGGTATTCAAATATTAGACTATTAAATACATGTAGATAATTGATATTTAGGTGAATATAATCAGAGCAGTTGGGCGGTTGTTTTCAGTGGACATGCGTGTGGAATGAACAAGAGGCAACGTGTAAATTCAGTTAAACCCCTTCATCTGATATTTTGGGAGCTCGATGTCTCCATGATTTTTTCCTTGCTTCTTTTAAGTCTTTAGTCAACGCTTCGTAGCTGACGTGGTTCTTGTTCCGTTTCCGTTTTCCGATGTCTGAACCCCTAACGGGTGTGGTCCCACCTTCACGTTTAGCTCGCGTGGGCTGATAGTAATCTTGTGGAGGATTTTTCGGTGGATGAGGGAATAAGTCTCCCCAGCTTGCTTTTCTAGCATCGTAAAACGCTTGCTTCCCTTGAGATCTGGGGATCGTCATGCGCAAGATTTTAGCTTGAGTTACCGTGTCAATGCTACATTGAAGATCACCGCATAATCAGACGTACGTACCTTCGGGGCTACAACTGTCCAGGATAATATGACCACTCTTCTTTAGAGGGGCAAAAACGAGGCGTGGCCAGCTGTATGACTCGAGCCTTAATGCTTCCTCTAATTCTCCTCGAGTTAAAGGTGTGTTTTCTGTCTCGGCTTCCATTTCGTTCGTCGCCATCACATGCGTTTCCTCGGTGAGTTCGTGTTCAGAATCTAATTTTAGCTCTTTGATTGCGGCTGCCGATGAAGCTTCTTTCTCCAACGCCCGTCTACCAACCTCTCCAATTCTCCCCACATTCCTTATCGACGGAACCGGTCTTTCACCTCTCCTAATTACAACGTAGGAGTAATCAATATCCTCATGGCCAACGCCAGAATGCTTCGTTTTGCGGACGAAGGATGGCCGTTGAATACGTTGCGAAAATCCGCATACAAGGCGAGTCGATCCTGGATGGTGTAGGGGACATGCACCGTCGTGAGGACACTGTTGTAGATAAGTCAAGTTAGATTCCAAAGCTCGATTCTGAACGACTAACCGGTGCAACAACATGTGATCCTCGAATGGGCCATTCCTTCGTCTCTATGTTCTCAAATTCCTTACGACCCATATTTAATAAGTATTCCCTGGATTCGGCGATTGCCTCAAATCCGGCATTAGTGCTATGATCGATGAGCACCTGAATAACATCTCAAACGCTGTCTCTAGTTTTGACGAATTTCCTCACCATAAGATGAGCTCCACTCTCCCACATTTCCTTGACAAGAGCTTTTCGGTGTTGTGCGGTCGGTAAAGAACTGAGCATGAAGGCAGAAAGTGCAATCGTGTCATGACCTTGAAATTGAGGGACTTTGTTCTCGTCCTTGAAGGACTTCTGCCAGCGAAAGCTTAGATTACCAACGTCGATACCTGCGCTCAATGAACCACCTAGTCTCGGCGAATACGAATCAAGCAGACATACCCTCAAACAAGCGCTTTGCTATTGTGACCAATCCTTCTCGTTTATCTATCCCGATATAGTTCACGATGGACGAGTTGGCCACAATCCTATTCTCCAAGGTATTCGTCCCTGCGAGTTGCTGTGATGATTTTTGAAATGTATGGAGAGCAGCCCTGTGAAAAAGAAATAAATTAGACAGTGAGAAAACCGCTGCAAGTTGTAAATGGACAGAACCAGAGCCCGCTGCCTGTTCCGGCACCCCAATCAATGATGCGCTCAACTTTCCACCAGGGTTCTAATCTCTGCTTTACGTGATCGAGGACAGATAAAACTGCAGAGTAATGGGCGGGCAAAGCAATCGTTGCAAACGCTGCGCCGTCGCGACCCGAGTGGCGAGATGCTTGCTTCTGAGAGCGGTAATCCTTCGGGCTGTATTGTGTCTTCCATACACCTTCAGCATCTATATCCTCTTCATCAAAGAATAGCCGTTTCGCATCACTGTGGAGCTGTACTTTGTCGGATTCTACAGCCTGAATGAGTATATACTATCAAAAGGCCGAGAAAGGCACCCACCAGAAATTAATACATTAATAGCATTTTGAAGTTGATTAGGCAAAATGACCGCACCAATTTGCCTACTCCCATACCACGCGGCTGGAGACTTGCGATCCATGCCATGATCATGTTGGTCGTCATACAAGTCGTCAGACTCGACGTGTCCGTTTTCAGAAACAACCACGAGTTCTTCAACATTTTTTCCTACGTTCCCCTT
>QLOM01018832.1:0-11713 GCA_003313785.1 Termitomyces sp. MG148 | reverse complement strand
AAATAGCGTTGTAATCCATGACTGCTAGCCAAAATGTAGACATGCTCATGATCCATTGGAAGGCACACGCACCGCGGACTTGACACCTCTTGAGAATGAACTCGACTTGACCAGATACACCAAGCTCAGCGGGACGTCCTTGCTAGGAGCCATGCTCGGCTCTACAATGATAGCAGAGCAACCAGGTCGCTTTACAAGTTCCTGAAGTCGCTGTAATGCCCACGTGTAATATAAGGAATCTTTCCATTAAATGTTGTGATGTATAATCTTAGTTCATACTATAGAGCAATGATAGTAATTCGAACTTGGCACTGACTGGCGTTGAGACCAGCGTCGAAGGGGTGGGCCATGCGAAGCCAAAGTCCCTGAACCCTGTCTAAAGATCTACTGGGGTAACTGATGAGAGTTACTAGTCTGTCGTAACGTGTCGGGATATCATAGTCTAGCAGCTACTTCTGCTTTTTAGAGCCTTTAGCGCGTTCCTCTTCGCGTTTGGCATAGATCATGTCGGTGAAGGGGCTGAACATGAGGTAAGCGAGGACAAGCGTCTCGAGGAGGATTGGCGCACCCTTCGTAACGCAAAGCAATCACGTAGACAATGTAGACGTAAATTGAGATGAACAGTCCAACAGGACGCTCGTACCTATCGTAATGTATACTGAATGACCCGTATTCAGACGAGATGTCACAACTTACCATAGGGCACCTGCTAAGAAGCACATGGTGCTTCCGACGTACATGGGATCACGAAGGACATTGAAGGGGAACCTGTTGGGACTTGTAAGGAGCTTTCCAATGCATTCTGGCGTCCAACTCACCCTTCAACACGATGATCCATAAGGATCCCGAAATAGTCACCAAGGAACGTTCCGGTAACTCCGAGCGCCCACGTAGAGGTAATGACGAAGGTTTGACCGACGATGAAGAGGGCAGCAGGAATGAGCGTGGCAAAAGGTTCAGGAAGAAGTGCCTTCCTAGGCTGGTCTTCAAGTGCTCGTTGGTATCTGCAAAATTTATAGTTTCGGGGAAATTTGGCAAAATGTAGTCGCGCACAATGTATCTCGTAGAATACCAAACGAGAAAATCATAAGCGCAAGGAAATAAACTCCTGCACGGGGATTCCCTCCAAAAAGACGCGTGATTGTCTTGTTCCTATACTCTTTTGAGGGTGTCAAAAAGTGAAAAGAAGTTCGAGGAGGAAGGCGTCCCACCATTCCTGGCCACGATATTCCATGCAGTGGGATTGAAGGCAATAGAAAGCAATGAAAGGGTTAAGGAAGACTTAGAAAAGTCTACCGCAGAGAATATGTCCGCAGAGATAGTCATTGAGACGCCCACTCAAGTCAATCCCGTCGAACCACGACTCTACGTTACGTAAGCTATGGAACGTGGAGGAACGTTTTTGAAATTCGATTATAACTGCCGGGCAGGTAAACCGCATAGCACTTCTATCCTACATGTAGCATCTTATAGATACGTAATCAAGAGCAGAACCTCCATCCACCGATCAAAGGAAAAAACAGGAATAGAGAAAGAAAGAGTAAGCACTAAAGTCTCTTGAGTGCCTTCTTCCTCTTCTCTGCAACCGTTGAAGCGCCACCGGTCGCCGCCCTCTTCATGGCTTTGGAGCCAGTAAGATCAGGCGTAGCTGTCATGCCCATGCCCATGCCCACCCCCACAGACGTGGTCGTACTAATTTTGGCGTCTACATTCGCATCAGCGGTACCTAACGGCGATGGAGATACATGACGCTCTTTGTTCGGCGACTGGACCCCCTCTTTGTCTCCGGGAGCGAATTTGGAAGGTGGTGCAGGGGAAGCAGATCTGCGGGTGACGATAGGAACCATAGATGGGGGAGTCGGTGTGGTCAATGTTGGTGGCGTGGTTTTGGAAGTTGTTGAGGATGAGCTAGAGGACGACGTTTCGACGTTTGAAGGCTCCACAGCTGAAGGCGTATCAAACTCTACTGGTCGTTTCCGGGGCGTTGCATGGACACTTGTAATAAGTTTCGCTCGATCGCAATAACTTTGATAGTTTTCCAACAAAAGCTTCCCCGCTTCCTCGTCAAGGGCCGATTCGGGATTGGGATAAATGAGGAGGCACTTGACGGTCACAAGAATATGCTCAATGCCATAAGTTGACTTCCAGTCCTTCTTCAGCGTGTTGACACATATTTCGCCGGTATTTGAGACGTTGGGGTGGAAGATTTTGGTAACGAACCAACCTGAGAGTGAGGAATAAGCATTACACTCATATACAGTATATGATCGTTGCTTACACTTGGGAGGAGCAGCAGGAAACTCTTCGGTAAATTTAAACTTGACTTTGAAGTAGCCACCGGCGTATGGCGTGCCTTCTGTTAAAGCCAAATCAAGCTTGGTCAGCCACCAAACCGACGTCGACAAACTTGCAACGCGTCGAGACGCGACGTTCTGCTCGATGAACTCACCTGGGCCCTGAATTATCCCAGTAATATCTAGCATATCTTCCTCGCTCGTCTGAATACGGATGCCCTCAGGCGGGCCCTTTTTGAGGTCTGTGATCTCGCGCATCACGCGGCGCAGAGCCGTAGCTGTTAGGGACTGAAAAGATGTCATCAGCCCGATTGCCTTACAAGAGGATTGAGCAACGCACCATGATCTATGCGACAAAGTTACAACTATTGGCCAAGACAATAGTAAATAGTTGAGACAAAGCAGTCATTCCCGTCGTCGAGGGTTCTCGGAGTTTGAAACGCGTATCACATGACGCGTTTGATTTAAAAAGGAACAGCAATTGCTCGAGTTTGAATGATGCCTGTGCACGCGCTATCTTGTCCAAATTTCTCGCTTTGTTGTGGACTATCTCTTAAATGGTTCTCTTAAATCCCTATAGTTATACTGTTTTCAAGACATGGCATCGGCCGGTTTTTGAGCTTCAGAAATCGCCCTGTCTTGTCTTCGCCTTCATATCCATGATCTTCTAAAAGCTACGGCCCTTTCCGTCATTTTGAGCACCAGCATAGATGCTCACCAGTAGCGATCAGTCTGTCATCGCTTCTATTTTTCATGTCAGGCCAGAGAAAGAGGCCCAGACTTTTCCTGTTGGAAAACCGTATGAATTCCATTGCATGTTTCCATATCATTTGAATGATGTTATTGATTTCGATACTACATAGACAATGTTCGGCATTTCGCCACACAAGGCTTTATGAGGAGCATTTGCAATGATACACAGCAGAACCTAACCATTCCAAAGCAACCTAAAGAGATGGTATCTTTCCTGGCCAGAATGCTGACCCTCCTTTGTTGATTTTATACCACGGCTCGTCGTGTGCCAAAACTATACGAACGCGAGGCACCTTCAAGATCTCTCTCATCCGTGCTAAATGCCGTTCCGTCTGCTCCTTATCGAGATATGCACACCTGGCGAAACCCTGCATATGCTCATGAACAGCGATCTGTCCTTTTCCCGTTACGAGGTCCCAGTGGTGAGCACTATCTCCGCCAAGGAAGATCCATGCACCGTCTGCGGATGTGCGTGCGAGGACATTAATATGGCCAGGGAGATGGCCAGCAGCGTCAATGATGTATAAGCTACCGTCGCCGTAGAAGTCGAAGGCGTGTGGGAACGGGCCGAGAGGCTGCCAGTTTACCGTAGAAAGGAACTCAGTGCGATCAGGTGGTATGTCTTTGACGATCAGGGGTTCCACATACTCCGGACGGAGTACATTTTTGGTTTCTTCGCCAAGAAGAAAGGTACTGTTGGGGAAAAGATCGTTGTTGCCCATGTGATCATAGTGGACATGTGAAAGACAAATCGTAGAAATTTCCGAAGGCGACGTTCCACCTTTGGCAAGTGATTCTACGACATCTTGTGGAACGCTGGTCCCGTACGTTTCCATGAGCTTCGCTATGTCGGGCGGGAAATGTGTTTGCCAATCTTTGCGAATGCCGAGGTCAAACAAGAATTTATCGCCATTAGTAGAGTGTTGGAGAAGGAAAGCCAAGGATGGTACAACTAATACTTCTCCTGGAATGCCACTCGTTGTGAACTGTGAAGAACTGATCTCAAGGATACCTCCTTCAAGCGCAGATACGTCACAGTAGGCTTGCTTGACCCCGGGAGCAGGAAGAGGGTGACTAGAATCTGACATGCTGAGAGTTACAGGGTTATCAAGAAAGCAATGGATATGTGGATCGAAGCTCACCTCAGCCGCTGGGAGATGACCTGAAAATTCTGCAAGCGTAGTTGAGGTCATTTATATGAGCTTCATTCCATGACACAACCATGACAGCCTGGGAAGATTGGAGATCGATCTGAGAAAAAAACGCTAAAGATAAGAACATTTTCTCATAAACGTGTTTTCCAGTAAACTCAAAATCTCGGAGAAATCCACGATGCATGACCAGGGAAATATGCGATGCGAACGAGCTTTCCCGTAGACTATTACGGCAACGTCTAAGAGTCATCGAAGTCATTGGACTAAGAATTTGCTTTCACATTTTCAAGTTTCTCTGATAAGTCAATGGGGTCAATGGCAATCATGATTGAGTTGAAGAGCGGTCCGTGACACCGAAGGCGAATTATCCACGTGCACTACCAAGATCGATCAGTCGGTGTTTGATTATGGTTCCCCAGGGCTACAGGGTTCTCTATCCTCAACAGCTAAACGCACACCGGCATGGACTTGGGTTTAAAAGACGTCCACGTTCTCGTCACCGGTCATTTCACAACTTCCGCGTTTCGTTTAACGTTAAATGCTGACTTGATCTTCAGGAGCAAACGGTGGGATCGGACTCGAAATCACTGATGTTTTTCTGCGTAACTCAGCTTCGAGCTTACTTGAAGTCTTCTTGTTGACATGAAAATGCAGAGCAAGGTGCCAAAGTCACAGCTCATTATAACTCAAGTAATAAAAACCTGGAACCGCTCCTTGCTCACTATCAGCATCGTGTACAGGCCCTTCAAGCTGATCTAACTATCGAAAGCGCAGTATTGCAACTTTTCACCAAAGCTTCATCATTCTTCGGGCCAGTACAGATAATCATCGTCAACCATGCTGTTTGGTCTACTACCGATGAACCTGTAGTGCAGATGTCGCTTGATCAATGGAAGTCAACCATCGACATCAACCTGACATCCTCATTCTTAGTCTGTCGAGAATACTTGAAGGGTCTCCAGAATTCATCGGAAGACGTCAAAGACTACGCCTCGATATTATTCATCGGGAGTACTTCTGGAAAATTTGGTAAGCAAGTTTGCGCCACCGTTTTGATCCCGTAACGATGATAAATATGTGGTGCAGGCGAGGCTGGCCATGCTGATTATTCAGCATCCAAGAGTGGTGTGCCTAATCTCGGTTTTTTCTATGATATAACACTGAACAGAATTTACAGCATTGATGTATGGATTTACCTCAACTTTGAAGAACGAGATCGTCAAGGTTGCACCTAAAGGTAGAGTCAATTGTGTTGCGCCAGGATGGGTGAAAACGGTGAAACTTGACCTGGGGGTGATTTTATTGTATATTGTCTGATAGACTTTCACAAGCCTATGGTGGCTGCTGCGTTGAATGATCCCGGCGTTGTCTATCGGGCAATTGCCACGTGCGCTCACTTCTTTCTGTGCAGCAGATCAATGAACATTCGATCAATAGGACTCCCCTGAAAAAAGTCGGCGTCACTAGCGATATCGCTAATCAAGTTGTTGTGATATCTTCCCCCCGCATCTCTGGTCACGTCTCTGGTGAAGTAATTATTATCGCAGGTGGCATGGAAGGTAACTCGTAACACTTGAATGCAAAAAAACGAAAATAGATTCTGATACTTTACAAGGTCGTTTGCTTAATCTGCCTCAAGACTTGTAACATCATAAGCTGAAGCCTGTCATAACGGAATTGTCCCATGTAACCTGATATCCCTCGAGCTTGCTCCAATTGATATATTGATTGTACCTTCTGGTCTGCGCCATCCCTGATTGAGAACGTCCCAGATGGAGAGTGTATGGCGTGAAAGATTGATGACAACGTTCGTTGTCTGCCCGGCTTGCAGATGGACGTCGGAAAACCCTTTCAAGATCGAAGGGGGCTCCCCAGATGAAGGTGGCATCTGCACATAAAGTTGGGGGATCTGTCATCAAGGAATCAGCAAGCACAATCGACACGATCCCAAAAGAACATACTTCGCCTCCAGCAACCGAGCCCGTGTTTTTGACGTCGAAGGTTACCTTGAATGCGGGTTGATGCAACCTGATAATATCAAAGATCAATGCCATCGACGACCCCAATAATGTTATCCGAAGGTTACCACAAAGCAGTCGATGACCCAAACCCCGGAGAAGACGAATTCCCTTGGTCCCAATTATTCTCTTGTGCTTGTTCAGATGAACTTAGGGAAGACGAGGCAACCTTGGTGATGTGAAGGTTGCTATACTCGAATGTAGTGTAGCTAAGACCAAAGCCAAACTCGAATCGAGGGGTGATATTGTGCTGAATTTCGGCAAGGCGTCAGTGCCGCACGACATTTGAATCTAGTAGCATCTTACAGCGTCAAAGCCACGATAGCCAATGAGTAACCTGAATTTGTTTCAGACGTAGTACATAGAGAATTAGATTAGGCAGACAAACCCTTCGGTATATGGAATTTGAAGAATACTTCCTGGGGTACCCCCGGAGGTGATTTGAGCGGAATAATCTTCAATACGTTTTGCAATTGTGTACGGGAGCCGACCGGATGGATTCCAGTCACCGTATAAAACGTCTGTAATCGAATTACCTGCTTCTTCCCCTGGGGCACCAGCCCACAACACCTAAGCTGTATCAGCCCTAGATCACTGGACAACTACCTGACTATCGTACCGCAGTGACATTCGGGTGGCCGATCCAAGGCTCGACAATGAGTTGACCTACACTGTGAGTAACGACGATGGTGTTGTTATTTTGAGCCGCAACAGCAAGAATCAGGTCGTCTCCTCCATGCCATGCCGTGAGATTGGTCCTGCGAATAGTTTGGAAAGGTCATGGAAGCAAATTTACAACCAACCTATCACTGCCTTCGCTGGAATCGGAATTGACAAAAACAATAGCAGCAGAAGTGCCAATAGCCATATTACCCGCTCTTGCCACATTGAAGTCATCAAATATCCATGACACGGTTGTGCGGTCTTTTCGTGCCCGTGCCTGGAGTGCTTCATAAGGCTGAAAATGATTATTTCAATTGGACGACGGGTTGCTTGTCTCCTCCAAATAACGTACCGAGATCAGATAAGTAAAATTCGTTGTTCTGGAAGTGAATGAGTCTCTGAATCACTTGATACCACAGGTCTTCTCACCCACTGCCTCCACCCATTGCCAAGATGCCGTCGTTTCCGGTCTGATCCCTGAATGCATTGGGACCAGCCTCGCGCGCAGGTCCGGAATCACTGCCAGCCAGAAAAATACTTCTAGGACTTTTCAATGGTAGGGCACCATTCTTGTTCTTCAGAAGGACTGTACTCGCTGCACCAATTTCTCGCACTAGTTGGAAGTGATCATCCTGAACGTCAATATGTTCGTTTGTCGCCGTGTCATCGGGATTGTTAGCGTTGAAATTGACAGCTGGAAATGATGAAGAATCCTGGTGAAGGAGGTACCATCCAGCCAAAACGCGGGTCTACCGGAGATTTCATGTTATTTTCGCATAAAAGAAACAGTCACATACTGCCATGTCTTTCAGGCGATCTTCGGAAATCGAATGGTTTTGGACAGCGGCTGTCAAATTAGCGCCAAAGAAGGAACCTGGTCCTCTACCAACATTGCCAGGCATTGTCATCTACGAAAGAAAAAGTTAACGGACTTATCCAGCAAAGCAAAAAATCAAACAGACATCAAGACCATCAACAGCAGAAAGCGTAGAGTGTGTGCTGGATTTCTTATTGTGAACTATATGCAAAAATAGAAGCCGAAAATTACATACGCTCCCCAGTCAGACACGACGACTTAAATATCGGTTAATACAATCATACACATTGGCATTTCACGTACACCCTTGGAAACCAAATTCTCCCTTCAGGATATCATTGAGGGTTTTGTTGTTTTCACAAGCATACGTTCCGTTAATTTGATCTGCAAAGACAATGGTTTATGTTGCGCTTTCTGCAAAATCCAAATTCACATACTGTAACTACACATAACGCTTGCTGTGCCTGCCATCACGCTTCGCAAAAATGGCAAGGCATATAGCTCGTGTTGGGTCCGGTCGTCGACATTTGAAGAGGAAGTTGTCCTATCGTGTTCTTGCTCACTTTCGGGAGACAAATCAGAAGAGCTATTGAGGCCCAGCAATCGACTCACTTGTCGATGAAATGTTTCGCGCAAGCTTGCACTCCACCTTGTTGCATGCCAAGTATCGTCTCATATGCAGCTGATGGTCTTGATCAGACGGTGCGCATATAAAGTGTATTCTTCTCACCTTCTCCAGCCAGGAAAGGGTCTTCACCGAATCCTTCGAAGTTTCTACCACCTTCAGCGACTCGTGCTAGATTCATCATTGGACCTAAAGCAACATTGACTCCTTTCCCAACATGCTCTAACCCCATGAAGAGGCCGCGGAGGCGGATGAGTGATCGATTAAATCTGGTCAATAGGTAATAAAACCTATCTGCATCTGTTTATTTGCCACGTACGTTGCTGCTGTATTTATACCAGTCGGGAATGCCGTTACAAAGTCAGCAAGACGGACACCAAGAGGTGAATCCTATAATTGATTGGAACGTGATATGAGAGAAGCAAAGAAGCCAACTTTACCTCTAGACAGAGTCCCGGCCAACCGCGTCCAGTAGTTGGTTCGACAGGAGGAATATTTCCCTGTATTGTCATGAGCCAGATGTAGTCAATCAGCAGAGAAAGAGACACTTGCGACACATCGACCAGGGCGGCCAGTTGACTGTACACCAGTCGCTACGCTCGCGAGTTCATCGAGACTAAAGCCTGCTATCTAAAGAGTTCATAGATGAGAAAAGATCATCAAGCGGAGAAATATGTCATGTCACCTTGGATTTAGCTTTCGAATATGCAGACGCCCAAGCAGGGGCGAAGTCTGGAACAATGCTAGTCGAGTCCTGAGTCGATGGCGGATGGTTGGGATCAGTGGCTGGGAAAAGCCCAGCAATAGGACTTTGAGAAGGAGCAGAGACCGACACAGAGCTATGGACAGCGCTCGATGGTAAGAGGCTGGACATAGCTGTCTGAGATTGAGGTGATGTCTGGGAGCCAGAGTGACTTGGTTCCGTGGACACCCCTCGACTCCCTGAGCTTGCAGCCGACGAGAAAGAGGCAGAAGACGATATAATGGGCACTGAAGAAGCTACGACAGAGGACGAGAGTCCCATCGCGTTGGCTTCCCAAGGTAGACCCAAGAGTATAAAGCTAAGAGCGTAGAGAAACATGTTCACAATTTTTCTGCAGACCGCCGGTCGAGCTGACCACTTATATAGACCTCAGAGGGCTTGACATAGAAAACAAATCCCATAGCTTTCGAGTCAGATGAACGCGGTAGCATGCGTTCCTCGTCGTCCCATGATGTCTCTTTAAGGACTGCTCAGCCAATTCCCCGAGAGATATCAAGTCATACAGAGCTTCTTTGAGTTACTGTGGGTAACTTCAGTAGTTTTTGTCAATCTTCGTACACAAGCCCTCGCGGCAGAAGGTATTGGGGTGCTACAGACCTTGTGCAGACCAACTTCTGTGGCACGAAAATAGGACAATTTTTTCTGTACCTAGCAAAAATCGTCATGTGAGCTACACGTGGAGATAGACGTCTAGAAGAGGTTGTTCATTTTTTTGAGGGCTAAAAAATGCTGGTTGACCGCGTATTGGAGTCTTAACGATGACCGATAAAATGAAAAAAGTGTTTTCTGTCGGAGTTCTTTTTTTCAGGCTCCGTTTTACACCTCAAATGCTGAAAAGTCGATCGGTTTGTCTCCGGAACGGCAAGCCGGCCAAGTTCCGGCCGTTGAGCCGTGAAAACCCCTGACACGCGTGCTGTGTCGCACAATTGCCAAACTCAGATAAGTTTGTACAGGTGCATCTGAAAATAGTAGATAAGACCCTGGAATACTCTTTGCATCCGCCCGACTTCTCTTATGCTGAATGCATAGTCTTAAGACTGAACTAATCCAGAAAATACGTGCTCCGGAAAAGGAAGCGAAGAATCAAAACTCGTATTTTCCAGTGGCGACGAACCAATTTTCATTCGGCTTGATCACATCTAATGTATCTGATTGAGTGTGAAATCGAGATTTTGTAGTTAGCTGTTGTTACAACCATTGTTACCCATCCTTGAAAATAGTCTGGTAATCTACACCACACCGACGATCTTTTCGTTTGATTTTATCTCGGTCTGGTTAGGTAGGAACGTTATAAATTTCACGGTATTCTGCACAAAATACGGAGGTATTGTCAACAATAGTGGAGGCACAAGCATTATGTACAAATCAACGCTACAAAAGTCTGCTCCGAGCAAAGGGAATCGGAAATCTTGAGTATTAGTATTCTACAATACTTACAAGGTTCGACGGTTCAGAAGAATATACGAGCGATTAAAGCGGTCGACTTCACCTCGGGGTATTTTTAGGAACGGCTGGTTCCGGGAATCGTTCCATACAAACGACCATCCCTGCTACTTGCGCCAACCGTAAACGAGATTGTACCAGTGGGTTTACGCCAGCCTTGGGCTACTGTATCCCAAATTGACAAATCATATCGCGAGAGGTTGATCTTGACGGTCTCCGTCTCTCCAGGTTGTAATTCGACATTGGTGAACCCTCTCAGGATGGAGGGAGGTTCACCCGAAGATGCTGGCATATGGAGGTATAGTTGTGGGATTTCGCCACCATATAGAGAGCCGGTGTTAGTAACAGAGAAGGTGATGGTATAAGCGGGCCTATGGAGCCTGGCAAGAATTCGAATATTGTATCAGCAAAGCATTTTTCACATGACAAAAGACATACCAGAGAGCCGTTGAAGATCCCTGACCAATTGGAGAAGCTTTCCCAGCATCCCAAGCACTTATCAAATCGTATTGTGTTCCGTCAGGACCAGTAATCACTGAAATCTTGAGATTGCTGTAAGCAAATGTAGTGTAGCTCAGTCCGAAGCCAAATTCGAAGCGTGGTGTGATTTTTTTCTGTGTACGTCGCGTCAATCATGCCAGACGATATGAAGCGAGGAACAGTGAAGAACATACCGCATCGAAATGACGGTAGTCAATCTCCAAACTAAATTACATGCTCAGCATTAGATGTCAAGACGCAGATAGATCATTTACCCTTCGGTGTAAGGAATGTCAAGGATATCTGCAGGTTGTCCACCCGTCACGAGCTGAGCGGGATAGTCAGAGGCTTGCTTAGCAATTGTATACGGAAGTCTTCCAGAAGGATTCCAGTCGCCATAGAGAACATCCGTGATCGAATTGCCCGTTTCTTGTCCGGCTACTCCGGCCCAAAGGACCTGAATCACTCAATCAGCATAGACATCAAGGCGAGACATGATTGCATACGGCAGTAACGTTGGGATGCTCAATCCAGGACTCAATGATGAGGGGTCCAACACTGTGTACGACGACGATCGTGTTCTTGTTTTGAGCGGCAACAGATTTAACGAGATCATCTCCTCCGTGCCAGGCCGTTAAATTCTTCCTACAGTGGATTTTCAGTCCCATCTGTTTTGATTTAGGCTCACACCATGTATACACAC
>QLOM01018772.1:0-15380 GCA_003313785.1 Termitomyces sp. MG148 | reverse complement strand
ATTCTGCATCGTTATGCTCAGTGTTCCGCCAATTAGCCTCGCCCCAATTCGCTACTACCTTAAATCATATACCCAAAAACAGATCAATGCATTTTCCACGTGCGTTCACATACACACACCATTCATATCTTCCCTGATGCCTCTGCAGACACGCCTCTCGCTACTTTGAATTGTATAACCCGCACGGCTTTATCGAAATTGCCCATACATCGCGATATTCTCACCGAACCGGCAAATCCGAGCTTTGCATTCTGGCTACGCGTAACCTTCCCCCCGGCACTGTTATCACTGAGCTCAAGGGCTCTATGGCCAACCTAACCGACGAGGAGGATAAGGAGCTCAAACGGACAGATCTTAGAAGCTCTGACATTCGCAGGGACTTCAGTGTCATCCACTCCAAGCAGATGAAAAAGAACCACTTGTTCCTTGGGCCGGCCCGATTTGTCAACGTAAGTTTATCTGTAGAATCTTCTACCGCAACCTCTGAACTGGCGACAGCATGATTGTGACAACAATTGCGAACTTTTTCGAGAAGGGAGATACATCACATTTAGAACTTTACGAAGCATAGCCGTAGGTGAAGAAATCACCGCCCATTACGGTGATGGTTACTGTGGGTTATCTTTTCTATTCAAGGAGAATGAGTTCTGACAAGTTGGCATAGTTGGACGCAAAAATCGACATTGCTTATGTGAAACATGCGAGAAACGAGGCACAGGCGGTTATTCACCTGAGAATGATGATGACCTACAACCGTCTTCGGAATCAGATTCAGATTCAGATTCTGCACCTTCTGACAGTGACGACGAGCGATCTCATCCAACGCCAAATTTAAATGTGAATGAACGTCGGACACGTCGTGGTGTTTATGCCATTGTTGCAGCAAAGGAAGATGATAGCGACGACAGTGACGATGAAGACTTCAATAGCGTACCCTTGGCGGATGATCAGGAGATTCCCGCGGATGGTAAAATTGAACTAGTGACAGAGAGGGACACTCCTTCTGACCTTACTTCAATACTGACATCTGTTGGCTCAAGTGAATCTGTTCATGCAACCATGTCAGCGTCTCCATCAATAACTCCCATCCCTGAACAGTCAACCGCTTCATCTTCTCGGTCGTTGAGCATGTCCTCGGTCGGCGAGAACTCGCGCAGCCCTTCTTTTCGGTCGATAATTTCAACACGTCGCCAGAAAGCTGCTGAAGTGGCGGCGGCGGCGACGGCACAGCATGTTTCGCCTGCGCCAACAGATGACACCGTAGTAATTTCGGACACCGCCACGCCCAATAAATGTTCAACTCGCTCAGACTCGATTCAACAGCCTGTTTCACGGAGACAAAGCAAGGGTAAAGGCAAGGCAAAGGAGGATACACCGACATCGGCCTCACCGAGTCGAGGGTCGACCGCGAAAAAGGACGAAATTAATGTCAAGAACGAGGAAGTTGAGCCACGATCATTACGCACCCGTCCTCAGGCAGGAGCTAGTGCTGATGCACCGAAGGACCCCCTAAATAAAACAGAAGCACCTAAAGGTCCTGATGGAAAGGCACTGCCGACGTGTAGTACCTGTTCGAATGTGTTGCCCGTGATTTCGGTGGATTCTCAAGTAGTCTGGGGTCTGGTTGAGACTACTTCCAGAAGCACACCAAAGAAGAAGAAAAAGATTGAGGTACAAGAGTGTCCTCGGTATGCTCCTCTTTGACTTGTTGTATGACGGAATTTGATATTGTTGGGATAGATGCATGCGTCATGCTGCAATATATGGTCGTCCATGGCCAAATCGCACGCCCATACAGGGTGTAGCACCGTTTTTTTCCCCCACACCACACGAGGAAGCTCCTGCTATAGAATCGGCATCGAGTCGAGTATCGCACAAGTCTCTGTCGGTCTTGGACCGTAAACTTGCAGCGGCCGCTGCCTCGAGCAAGAAGCACGAGCGTGATTCTGACAGCGTAGAGCACCCTGCAAAGAAACGAAAGATAGAGCCCGTCCAGGTCGAGACTTCGGTCAAGATGGTCAAGCATGTTTACAAAGCCCAGCACAAGAAACGCCACAGTCTTCCGATTTCAGTCGAACCTCCACCGGAAAAGCGCAAGCGTGGCCGACCTCGCTTGAATCGCGACGCATTCGGCAATCCTATTCGAGTGCCGCCTCGGACAGAAAACTTGCCAGTACTCGGTGCGAAGCCACAGCCTAGGAATACCAACGGAAGATTCGAGAAGAAAACATTGTCCCCAAAAGAGGATGAGCCGATGATATTGTCATCTCGCGCCGAACGAGCTATTGAGAGGGAAAGGGCCAAAACTCACGGCGATGGACCCCTGGATCAAGACGAAATGCCCCGCAAGCGAACGATGGATGACCTTGACTTGCAGGAGCTGCCTAGTAAGCGTGCATACCATCGTCGTGAACCGCCCAAACGTGTCGTCCCTCGTCAAACTTCAGCGATCTTTAAGAGCAGACAACTCTTCTCAAATCCGAATCCATATAGTTTTGCTCGTCAGGCGTGGGCAGGCCCAGTCACATTTGACGATTCGTCGGAAGACGAGAAAGCACCAGTGACGCCCGAAGACATCAAGTCGCCTTCGGCAACCATTGTTGCAGTGGATACTTCCGAAGAAGCGATTGCGTCATTGCCGATGCCGGCCTCGGTGTTACCCCGTGGAGCATCGATTTTCAAACCATCTCCATTTGCTTTCGCGAAACGGAGATGGACATCAGGCCACGACAACAACGCCTCTCCGGTCGACACGGAGCCATGCTCGGCCCCAGCCCCGAGACTCAGCCTCCGTCCTCCCCGTAAATCTGACATCGGACTCATCTATTCGTCGGACGAGGTGTGAAATTTTATGCGTCTCCGTATGTACAAAGTTGCTGAATCACCATCAGGAATTTATCTCTTGCCGACTCAATGCTGTTCTCGACTCTTCTGATTTCTCTTCTGATGATGAACGAAGCCCGATTCTACGTCATTCCTATCCAAAGGCACTCCCACCCAGCCGCGCCGAAGCGTCCTCATTCCCAAACTCCTTTGCATCCACCGAGCGTGGTCTTACTCCTAACTTTGTTCGCGCAGGTTGGGACTCTTATTCTTCCGAGTCCGAGTCTCCCTGAGGCCATACCTTTAGCCATTTATACCACCATTGTTTATTCTTTAACTGCATTGGCATTTACCATAACTGACTCCATAGCAAGTAATTCGTACATTATGGTCCGTCGTATTGACAGAGTCAAGGTCAACCACCGCCAGAATTGAATACATATATGCCGAAAGAAACAACGGAGTGTCATGGAATGAGGCACTCTCCTTGCGCATCTTTCCTAATACCAAATTCGCTACCTGACACGACAGAAAGCCCTCTAGATCGTGCTATTATGGGTTGTCACCCATGCCAATACTGCCCGCAGGTCTTTGACCACTTTCACATCCCCTTCCAACTCTGTTGCAGACCTGTGAGCTTGTTCACAGTCTGCGCTTTCATGCCGCAAAAGCAGAGCATTCATGCCAGCAGCTTGGGCTCCACGATAGTCTCTATATATCGAGGTTCAAGAAATTGAAACATGAAAGAAAAATATGAAGTACGTGTCGAGTTCGTCGCCGACGTGCAGACACTGTGCAGGTACGATAGCGTCCTGTTGATTCCAAGCGTTGACGGCGGTAAGTGCACGTTGATACAATTCAGGTGAGGGTTTTTCTACTCCTTCCTCTTCGCTGAGAATTATAGGATCAAGAGTCGAAGGAAATTCCAGATCCCTCAGCACGGACCCTAGAAAGCATGAGAACAACGACTACAACGGGAAATACAAAGCAAAACTTACGAATTCTGGAATCAGCATTGCTGATAACTGCTGTCTGGATGTGTAACTTGTGCAAAGAGTTGACTGAGATACATAGTCACCGTAGACTTCGACAATATGCGAGTTTCAAATGATGATTACCGTACCAACTGTGATAGCGTCATCACACGCCCTATAACCTTCCTTTGAACTAAAACGGTCCAAGAGCCGTGGTACAATTTGAGACAGAGAGGCGTTGAGAGCTGCAAAGTTCAAACCACCTGAGGGTCATTGTTAACCCGAAGTAGAGAGGACCCTGCAAACCCTTTTCATCGGCACCTGCTCCGAGTGCAGTTCGCTTTATGACCTCTGACCACCACGTCCGAGATCCCTTACCATATACAAGACTCTCCGTTTCCAGCGATTGAAAGGCTTGTCAGGGAAGAATCAATACAGAACGAACAATTCGGAGGGCCTCCACATACCTGCCCGAAACGATTGCTTCAAAGAACCTGGATCGAGAACACCGAGATACGGTTGAAAGGACTGTGAGTATTGTACATGAATAGGAAGACGAGGAACTACGATTGTATAGAGCGCATCGAATGTGACCAATCGAATTGGCTGTCGTAGGGCCGCCATGATCAAGTACAAGCCTCTTCACACCACTTTGTCACCATTACGACCCTTCGATTGATCGTGCTTATTCAAAAAATCTCGGTAGATACATGGGCCCTCTTTATGAGGCACAGAACTCTTTTTATTCATCCTCTTCAACGTCGCCAAATTCGAAAACACCCAATCGATCTCTCTTCGCAGTCAACACCGAGTCTTGCAGCCTTTTGACAACTTGAGGGTATGAAGGGAGATATTTGCAGCCTTTTCTATCAATGAGGGCAACGCCATCGGCCAAAAGGTCGGCATTAATACACGCAAAGGGATCGCTGGTTGCGGCCGGGTTCTCGGGGTCGATGAGGCGAAGATGAAGCAGCGACCCTTCTTTATGATCTATGTTCGCGACCAGTTTACGGCCTTCACATAACTCGCGGAAGCGATCAATCGCTTCTTGATGATATTCGCTTTCAGGCCCTACAAGCTTTACGAAGCTGATGGAGGATGAACATAAGTTTCCTTTCGAGAGCACATAAACCTACCTCAGGCGAGCTTCATGCGCCTGCCCTGGCAAGGAACGGAAACGTGGGTCGAGTGGTCGGATGTTGGAATAAGATACTGTATCCTGGTTGCCATAATCAATGAAGGTAACCTCTGCTTCCTTCTTGATGGGAGAAATGCGGCGAATTTTGGCACGATACCACGCTCCATCGGAAAACTTTGCAGAAACCAAATCTCCTCCTTTGGGAACAAACCCTGGGGGAGCAACAATAGGGGATTGATGATGAATTGAAAAATCTCGCATCAATTTCTCAAGGGAGGCGATACCTGTGGATATGATGATAGTCAGTACCTCTTTCCAAATCAAAGTGTTAGGCAAACCCTCAGTATTTAGTATTTGAACAGAAAACCCAAATGCAGGTCTAACACGAACATCACTGATGATTACATCGAGATACTCTGTTTTCAATGCGCCAGTGTCACTGGCATCGGCCGCGACTTCAGAATTCTCTGACTCTTCGTCATAGTCACTCCAAATCTGAAACGAGCTAGTAAACACGAAAGACCAGAAAAATAATCAACCAGGATTACGTTGAGTCGTGCCTTCTTTGCTTCTGCCTACAAATAGATGAGCCCTCTTCAAGCATTGTAAGTGAGTGAAATTTACTACCTCTGTTTCAATCAATTGTCGTGCCCATGATAAACCTTCCGCAGAATATGCATGTACGGTGGCCAAACCCTCTTTGACCAATGCGAGAGCGAAGTTCTCCTTGTTTATGTATAGACATCCAATGAAACCCCCAGACTTGTCGACACTTTCGACTTCGAATTCCACGTCTCGCTGCATGCATCGTCTGAAAGCGTAGTCAGTAGCTTCGATACCATATGGTTCTCCCTTTTCTGATGCGTTTCGTGCACTTCGAGGTGCCCGAATCCCTGTATGCCACATTATGACGGAAAAGCTAATCATACACTAGAAACTTACCGGCCAAGACGAGGGTAAGAGTCTGGTTGTCTTTCGGAAGATAAATTCTGGAATGCGTGAGATACATGGTATTTTACAATAGAAAGGAGCACATACTTGAATCGTGACCCAGCTGCAACATAATCAACAACAGCAGGAATTTTTCCTAGTCGCTTGAAACCATTGAGAAATTGTGTGGCCCGTGAAGTCGTCTGGACATGAGGAAACATGATAAGAACCCATCAAGAGCGTTTACATGACGTTTGCGTACTTCGGAGATATTCAATGGCTGTCTGGGTGCTGGTATTTCTTTCCCAGAGTGGATACCTCGAGCCTCCGCAACTGCACTATGAGAGAATCCAGGAGTTGAGCGTCTTGATTTGAACTAAAAGAGGAGGTCTACTAACGCTTGTTCTGCGGCAATGAGCTTGTCGTACTCAGACGACCTATCTTCGTCATCACGCTTGTGACGGACGATGCTACCCAACCCCTTCTCGATCAGCTGCTCCGCTATGTTGCTAAGGAGGAGTTTCAACTATTGACCAGCGTCAGTAAACGAGAACTGACGCATTTTGGCCACCATAGTGAACTGTGACACATTCTCGCTCCTCGAAGTCTCCTTCGCGAGGGCGCACAAAATCAATGGTAACTTTGACATGTTTTCCGATGAGTTTCTTCCGTAAAAACTCCCGAGCTTCTTGAGCATAGTAAGCCTGCTTTGGGTCAGATAGCCTATCAAGGTGAAGTACTCAGCATGATAGTATAAATCAAAGAAATAGAGACTGACTTTGGCCCTCGAGTTGAACTCAATTGAAGTCTACGCTCTTTTCCGGATTCTTTTTCGATAACTGACAATTGATCACCACTCCACACCCGCACGACCATTCCGTCGAAGGTTTTGGAATGCCCAGAAGACACGGTCCCATTAGCCTTGGAAGCGGCAGAAATAGCTGGTAAATTAGCGTAGAGGCAAGCTCGCCTCTCTTTGGCCGATTTCTCGGCAGCTCGAAGCTTCTCCATGCCACCAGTACTTGCGAGCATGCCAGCATGCCAATCTACAACACGAGCAAGGCCCGCACCAACAAGAAATTCAGCAACATTCCCGGCTGGATGAAGGACTATAATTCCATCTTTTTTAAGCTACACTGGTCACTGAAACTCAAGCATACTGACCTGAGCCAATGAAGATACTAGCAGGTTGCTGTGCAGTGGCATTGGGACCAGACTGAAACGGCGTCGCTGTCGAGGTCGGGAGGGATAGTATTATGACGCGAACAGGTCTTTGAAGCAGACGAGACTCAGTGAAGAACTTTGCCTAAAGAGACATGAATTTATTGATGAGGCTCTGAAACATATACATGATGAAGCGGGGACAAAACCCACTTCTTCTCCCCATGGTTCTGAAAGTTCTCCTTGTTTAGATGGGGCACGCGGGCTTCGGACACCTGCTAAAGCAATATTGACAATTTGATGTTCCCCATCTGGTAGCAAGAGCCGGACGCGCAGCGTTGTTCCGTCTTTGACATATTCCACAATGGCTTGAATACGTAGTCCAGTGAGACATTGTATCACGACTAGTTAGAAAGAATATCACCATCAAGAGGTTTTCCCTTCCACTCAGAAATGAAAGCTTGTGAATCTTCTGGCATAGTATGATGCACCTGACGAGCCTAACACCATGTCAGCCTTTGCACATCCATTGATTAGAAAGCTCAAACTACCTGAGGCCCATGTGGATTCCACAGCCCTCTCCCGGCTGCCTTTGCTTCGTTTTCCAATTCGCGCTTTTTGATATCCTCTTCCGTAGGTTCACGCTTTATTTCCTTGAGTTTCACCCATCCGTTCTTAAGGAGCTCAGAAGTAAGGTCTACACCTCCAACTTCTGCGTTTCCAAGATCGCGCGGTACATCATCATTGGAAGGCAAGGAATGTAAAGATGTAAAAGTGATTTCTTTGCCAACCGTATGAGTACGGAGGAATTCGCGTGACTCGAACGCCCAGGGCTGAAAAAGTGATAAACATCAGTAAAGGTTCCGTAATATTGGATCGAGCGACGCGCCTCATCTTCTCGAGTGGATGTACCAAGTCTAGGAGCCGTTATGTCTGCAAGATGGAGGACACTGTATTCAAACACTTCCTGTATCAGATACACATGATAGAAAACAGGAAAGACGATGGGTACCGTTCTTTCGGAGGCTGGCCTTGGGGTCCTGGTCTTCCGCGAAGAACAAGAGAGTCACCAGAGATTACAGCTAGTTGCAAGGAAGAAAATCAGACGATTGATGGTCAGGTGTGGCAAAACGAAGCAAAAGTACATTTCACAATCTAAGTTTAACGTATCATTGAGCGAAAGGCAAAGAAGCAACAGACAACATACAGCTTTGAGAGACATATCGGCAAGATCAAGACGAAAAAGTACAATGGTTGTATGCCAGAAAGTCGAGCGTTTGTAAGGGCTTGAAGCTACACTTGGACTATGCACCGTTTTTCAATGAACGCACGTGACCCAGCAACGACAAAATGGACGTTCAAACGTTCATCCTACGTTCCAACCGGGGAGATGCTCACTTCTACGAGTACAATCGAGTCCTCTGTACAGAGAATTATTGCGACTACAAAAGACAGTGAGTAATTTCCAAATTTCCTGCTTGCACCTATTACATATGAGACAGCTCCTGTGCAAAATAAATATAGGGCGCAGGCTGTTTATCTCCCTGAGGCTCTCATACGCAATAAACTCGACATAAATGCAGGGGCAGGCATAGCGACATGTGTATAAATAAGAATTTTGCTTGAACACTCGTGACAAAATCATTGGAAGATAAATTATGACTAGGTTTACAATGCACCAGTAGCCTGTGCAACAATCTCATCAGAAAATTCAGAGAGCTGTCATAATGCCTTGAAAATTGTCCCGAGGTCTGCTCCTAAGTACACCATATGTCAGGACAATTGTCTGGAGCAACTTTTTGCCAAACAATGATGTCACAGCATATTCTGTGATCCTTCGTGGGAAATTTATTATGTTATGTAATGTTGATGCGGTAAGCCTTGTTGCTCAAACTCCTCCAACTCTTAAATCTAGTCTCAACCCTCAATTTGTTTGATTAGGGGCTTGCTTAGCCAAATGTTTATATCCAGCCTCAACCTCTTTGCCCACTCAATACTGAAACCCAGCCTCAACCATTTGGTTTTGGCCCTGTTTTAAGTGACTTGGATGCTTAAATTCAGCCTAACCTCGATTTATTCAGTTAGGCCCTGTTCTTCTTAGTGATGCAATGCTTAGATCCAGCCCAATTCATTCAGCTTGGGCCTTGTTTGCCAATTCAAGGCTGAGATTCAGCCACAACCTCACTGAAGAGCTTCTACTGTGATTCAGTTTTCTTCCTATAAAATTTTACAAATACAGCCACCCAAGACTATGTAATTGTAACACCTCCCAATTAGGCAGGTTAGACTTCACTGGTGAGACAACGTTCAATGTATCTAAAGGGATGCTGCAGCTACAGCATAACACATACACAAATATGGGGAAATCTGGAAAACTGTGAATTTGATTGACTTTGAAGACAAATAGGAAAATATCTTGAGAGTGGACTGCACCATAATGTTACTAAAGTTGTAGTACCTCCAAAAGTAGGTAATGTGTGGAGACTGGTACGTCGCAAATATGTAATGACTATTGCCTAACAGAGAGTGCCTTGACTGGACCGTCAACTGGTCCACATTAAGAGACACCATTGACAATCACGCGAGGCAGGGTCCTAGCACAGGTCCATTACCCACCAGGGATCGGGCTGGAGATATAATCATGGGCCAGCCTCGAAAAAATCGAAAAAAGCCTGATCGAACTTATCCAACATAGCGTATCTTGATTGCGGCCGTTCGGTTACGTGCCTCCAATGCTAAAAGCTCTTGTCAATGCAGGGCCAGATCGTACTGGTTCATTTTACCTCTTAGTTCCTCAGCTTCTTCTCGTTGTTCATAGTCAAGTACTAGGCGTTTCAAGTGCTGTTGTTCGACTCTATCCTGTAATTGAGCAGATCGAGTATGAACGGCCAAAGCTGATTCGGCTGGAACAGCTATTTGGCGAGTCTGATCCGTATATAAGCTCTTCATGACTTTCAAATCTCAATAAAAATGACAAACGTACATGTTGTTTGTTACCACGCTTCGTGAGAACAGTGAATGCCATAATGTCCGGTCGATTAAGCTCCGACAACTCGCTCTCTTCATCTCCATCTTCAATCTTTTTCCTCCGTACGGTTGGAGGAAGAACCGACGAATCCCAAAGCGCCAGGGCTGTTTTTTTGTCGACCTTTCGAGCATCACCGGAAGTGTCTGTTACCATCTTTGCAAGTTCCTTCGCAAATTCGGCTTCGGCTTCTTCGGAAGGGCCAAGATTATCTTGCAGGCTATTACTGGCAGAGAGCACGACTTCTTGGTCTGGAGATGGTGCCCTCTCATTGGACTAAGGCTTGGATATGGGACCTACGAAACTCTAGAGAAAAATCACTCACTTGAGAGGTCTGATCGGCTGCGTCATCCTCTTCCTCACCTTCCCCTTCGTCCCCATGAAGCCTTTCACCCTCGTCTTCGCTATCGTCACCACTATCATCGCCAGGAGCTGAGGACAATGCCAAGTAAAATAAGAACAGAAGTCGACGAGAAGAATTTTATACCTGTATTCTGATAAGCTGCATTGAACATCTCATCTACAGCAACAGCTGCTTCTTCAATGGTTTTAGCAAGCTGCAATTTAGGCCGTACTGCCTTTGGATCAACAGAAGTTAGCATGACAAGAGATAAGAAAGATAAGAATTATGCCCTCTCTCACCTCGAAGGAGTCGGATACCATGAAGTCAACGTCCAAGGGCAAAGGATCCTTGCAATGAATGTAGTACTAAAACAATTGTTAATGATTTCCTTCACGGTCAATCGGACATTCAGTACTTGAAAAAATACCAGAAAGTTGTCAAGTTTCCTCTTCTGTGTTCCACGATCAAAGCACATGCCACAAGTGTCCAAAAGAACACAAACGAGACGAACACGGAAGAAGTCATCTGGCATATCGAGAGAAACCAACTTTTTAGGTATTGGCCGCCCATCCGCTGACAATGCGTAAACCAAGACGGTCTAAGCTTTGACACCACATACTCACGATGACCAAACGTAACCAGCGACCACAATGTGTCGAAGATGATCCCAGAGCTCAGAAGTCGGTAGATATATAACTCGCCTAAATACTTCATGACTGCTAGTCGCCTTTGATTAGTGCTATAGACGTTTTGCTCGAGACCTCTTCGGACGTCCTCGAGGACCTGATCCACAACGGCAATGGCAAACGCTGGTCGATAGCGCTGTAAATCATTCGTCAACATGGCCATAAGGCAGACGTTGCCATAAGTGAATTTCCAAGGTTTCGTGAAGACTTTGTGGAGCGTCAAACGAACTTCATCGTTGTCCCAATCAAGCTTTCGGATGAGCTTGAGAACTTTGTCAATAGTCTTTTTTGAAAGAACATCATAGACCAGGTGACGAATGAAGAGCTCCATATTGCTACGATGTTTCTTCTGCCTCGGCACGCGTTCGGGCGGGTTACACTTAACCTGATTTCAGAAAATTTCAACCACAGCGAAAGATTGAGACACACCTGATAGTATGCATTCTCTAGAAGAAGAAGCTGTCTTTGATCGAAATGCTGTAGGCTTTGTTTGCGTCTCATAAGCTCTAGCTGATTGATAGAGTGATCAACAATTGTACAATCTTAAAAGAGCTTCGCACCATTGTTCCGAACCTCTGAGAAGTTTCTTCTGTTCTGAGCAAAAACCTTCCGCAACCTTCCAAAAGTAATGCGATGTTCTCGACGTTGACTCCAGAGAAATCATCCAGGCAAAC
Source organism: Termitomyces sp. MG148 (assembly GCA_003313785.1). NCBI lineage: Eukaryota > Fungi > Basidiomycota > Agaricomycetes > Agaricales > Lyophyllaceae > Termitomyces > Termitomyces sp. MG148. The sequence goes on along the minus strand of QLOM01018772.1, from coordinate 3,626 downwards.
TTTGAAGATGTGGAGGATAAGGTGAAAGGGAACGATACGGAACTTGGTCAGATTTGACAAATACGTGATGTTCTTATAACGCTTTTAGTATATATGCAACAACTAGTTATCACAGAAGCTGACCTTAAGCCTAACTTCTGCGAGTTCCTTGACCACGTTTTTCTTACGCTGAAGATATCGGAACTCTTCATCAAGCTGTGGTGCTCATGAGAGGCATCATCGAGACAAAAGTCCCCTACTTACAATGGCAACCAAATCCGTTCCGACATCTGGCATATATCTATTTAGTGTCGCAACAAGCCTTGAATAGTGCGGAAGAAGGTCTGTCCGATTCTTCGGTACCTGGGCCAAGAACTGTAGATTGCTTTAATCAGAACCAAAACCTATGATTCGAGCATCAAAAGTAGATGAATACTTTTACAAGCCTCTTTCTGGCCGCCTTAGAATTTAAGAATGCGAAGTCTATGGCAGCTTGATCCATCAATGCACGATTCGTAGCATCTGGTAGACGAAGAAGAAGAGCGGTAAGAAGCTGGGATGGTCCCTGTGGAGCCATATGGGGGGACAGAGGAGGAGTGACCACCTTCGGTGTGTGAGGAGTTGGAGTTGGAACACTTCAAAGTATTAGCCTAGTAGACAAAATAGAAGAAAGCACTCTTACTCATCTTCGTCGACAGAATCAATAGGTGAATTCCACGAAGTAGGTTCAATCACGTTCTGTTCAAGTTTATGTAGTTCTTCTTCGAGTTTTTTGACCTCTTCCTCCTCCCGGTCAAGGCGCTGCTTTTCTGTTTCCTCGTGCTCTTCTTGCTCAGGCACGTCGATACCCAAAACACTGCTTGGAGCGAAATCTTTCAGGTCCTGCACATCTTCGTAGAATCTTCTCTCTTCTTCATCTTCCCATTTACCTCCCGTGGACATAATCTCGTCCGCGTCCTCAGGGTGATTCAGATTGTTAGAACCAATTAAAATCGAGTCTGACTTCTGCGAGATAGTCGGAAGTGGTGGAAGTGGTAAATAAAGCTGTTCGGAAAGGCTATTAAAACGACAGTGAGAAGTAAACACAAAAACCAATCTCCCGAACTTACGCTTGGCAACTAGAGAGAAGTTTCTCGTAGCCTTTCGTCATCTTCTCATACGCTTGCTGACGATCTTCGAATATTTCACCAGAACGGATATAAGCTTCGTGGTTTCGTTTGTCTTGTTCTTGCAAGCGCTACACCATACGATCTTCAATATAAGACCAAAACGAGGACTAGCGAGTGGAGTGCAGACCTTGTGTTCGATCACTAGTTTCTTACACACAGTATCATAATAACCTTCAACCATACGTTTAAAGCGATCGCGTATGTCTTGCTCAACCAATTCATCAGGTCCATGAGTTAGAGAAGGATACGTCCTGTCACTTTCAACACTTCCCATGGAAATATTGCTTTTTGAGGGCACTTGTTTAGAGGATGCCGCGCCTGTTATACCAAGATAGGGTCGGGAATACGATTTGAGAAAAGTAGTAAGCAATGGAAGAGACGTTAAGCCGGGATCATTGGACAACTAGAAATAACATTTGCATAATGAGCGCATCGAGATTTGACAAGACGTACAAGCTCCTTCATGGCTTTCATCATCCATTCTCCACCACTCCTGCCTGGGCCATCTTTTATAACACCCACCAACGCCAGCTCAGAGCATACGCGGACCACAGGCCGTTGTCGAATGACACGGCTATTTTCTTCTCTTTCTCGTTGCTCAGCTGTTAAAGAATTGAGAACAGAACGATTTGGCGCGCTTATCGCTGAGGATAGCGCCACCAATAAAGCGGGAGTGAACGTTGTCGCAAATCGTTGGTGTAACGATGAGATTATCTGTCCTTTACACATAAGAAAGCTAACTGTACATAAAATCTCGTCAAAACGGACCTCTACTGCAGCCCAGACATCCCGTTCCGTCTTGCACCGCGATATTCCTTCGACAACAGCACCAGCAATCTCGTCAATGTATTTTCCCAAGGATAACAAGTCAATTTCCTTCAAAATCTGATCACGACCTTCAACAGCCAGAGACTGGCGTATGCGCTTAATGAGCGCCGTGTGCCGTTTCAGAGAAGAGTCCTTCAACGTATCTAGAGGACCGAGTTCAGACCCAATATGGCTGACTCGTAGTTATCCAGACCTTGAATGCTCGGGCTTAAATTAACCTCACGCAATGCTGCACGCTTCAGGAGACGAGTTCGCTCGTCCTCAGATTTGAACGTTGACTGCGCTCCATTTGCTGTGGGGTCCATAGATCAAGAGAAGGAATGTTTATTACGTAATGACAGACGCGTTTAATGAACATTGTGGGACGGGCAAGTTTTGATTCCAAGATACTAACTTCTTTCAATCCGCTTTTAAAATTCTCAGGAAATGTCTGGCGAAGATGACTATTTCACTGATGACATATGTTTCGATGACCAGACCCTTGCTATCCTGGATCGCGTGGAGAAGAACTACTTAAGCCAAGCCGTTAGAACCGCGACAGTGCCGCCAACCAAACGACAGAAAACGGATAACGGCTGGACAGCTGGTATTGGAACACCTTCAGTCAATGTATCTGAATTCCTTCCAGAAATATCACTTGATCTGGGTGGTTCGTATGGCATTCTTGCCAGCACCCCAAACTCGACGAATATTCCTCCGAGACCACTTTCTTCCAACCATTTCGATTTTCCAATCTCAAAAACCTCTTCCGACCAGTCTTTGCTACCGAACACTAGGCCTGTGCAATCCGTTTCTTCAAAGTTGCTGCACACTATGTCCGCACGAAATGTCCAGCAATCTCGACCTCCCTCAATATCATCGCGTCATCTACAAAGGCAAAATTCGCACAGTGAGATTGCAGGTCTGGCACAAGACATAGGTCCCGCGTCGCTTTCGATGTCTCACAAAAGCACCCTATCCAATTCTTTATCTAGGCATCACGATCAGAAATATGCCCTTGAGGAGCAACTGCAAGAATTACAGCAGAGATTGGACAAGGTTGCTCCAGAAGTCCCACTTTGAGTCTCATTTAACTAAATGATTTAGATGAACGAAGAGAATAAGAATATCCAGATTGCACTGAATGAAGCTAGGAATGCTAAGCTTGCAAAGGAGGGGGAAGTGACGATTCTACGCAAGAATGTGGAGAAGGTGAAGTGCTACGACCTGATATACGCGGAAACCAACCTCAACTAGGTATCAGGCAGCTCGTGAACACGCAGCACAGCTCGTTACACTGAAGGCAGCTCGGGAGGAAGCTGATGCGAAACAGGCTCGTATTCAAAAGGATCTAAGGGAAGAGGCGGAGAGATTGAAGACTCAACTTGTTTTCAAGGTATTATATGGTTCGCATCATGTTCCTTTCTTCTGACATCTTTCAGCAACATGAGCAAGAGAGCGCCTTCAAACCTGCTCCATCTGTGCGTCCAAAGAAAATTATAAAAGACGCTTCCTTCATAGCGAACTCTACCCCTTCCCATTTACGATCTCAAGTTGGCCAGAGTGAATCTCGAGGTCTATATCACATGGGGAAAAAAATCAATGTCTCAAATCAGACCCACGACATGCCTCAAGCTGGAAAGACGAGCATGCTACCCGGTTTTGAAAACG